>QTSX02007271.1:0-185058 GCA_014839935.2 Entomophthora muscae
CATCCCTTCATTCCGTCTTTTCTATTGGACTGTTGTCTTCCCCAATTCCAAGTACTGAATCCTCATAGGTTCAGTTGCAACATTCACATGGTCAAATTAGTAAGTCAGCCTTAAATTCAGATAAGCAACAATGTAAATCCTCTCACATCCCTCTATCCTCTTAAATATCACAGCCCCTTCATTTTGATATTTAAATGAACTTTTCCTAGTCTTTATACTTGTTCAAACAATAAAGAATATTTCCTATCCTATCTTTGCCAAATCTATCTCTTGACAACTCCATTTGAAGCCATTAAGGGGATTTATTTCCTGCTATGGTTTCTAGTCTCCCTGCTTACAACTATAAAAGGTCTTGAGAATCCCACTCCCACCATCAACTGGCAAAACTCCTCTCCCAACAATGCCCATCAGAAGGATTCCTTGGCCAATGGATGGTTCAAGTATCCCTCTGGTCATTGGGGACAAAAGTTCCACTATGGCCGCCATTCTACTCCTCCACCAGCTGAACCCTTGTTGGTGCGTCCCCACACATTGTTCTATCTTTTGACGTACATGGTAGGATATTACCTTTTGGGTTGTTTTGGCTCCCTGATGGGAAGATTTGCATACTTGGGACACTTGGGTCATCTTGCCATGGTCACTGTGCCCATTGGTTCAGCCATCACAGGGCTTAACTTAGGGGCCTTGGCTCACCAAATTGGGGGCTTGTTTCCATTAAAGTGGGTCCCTGACAGTTTGTTGGAACCCATCTTGGGCTTCTTACTTAGAAGCTCAGAACCCACCCCTGCAAGCTACCTGCTTTATACCGCACTTATCAAGAATTTGGCGGCCACCTTGGTTACCGCCATCATTAGCCTAACCACCTATTGCCTGGTTTGCCTCTTTATGCATACCAAGACCTCTGTTGCCTCCAACGCATCTGCTCCTCAACAGGTTCAAAACCAAACCGTGGTATTAAACCAGATTTCAGCAGTATCTCCCAACAACAACAAAGGAAATGAGATCTTTATGCTCCTTGTCTTTTCACAGTCACTGTTTGAGACATTGCCCGCGCAATTTCAGACCAACACACAGAAGGTACATTATGTGGCCAAAAAGCTCAGAGGCAAGGCAAAGGTCTGTTATGCCAAGGCTACCCTCCAAGGGGAAAAGCTATTAGATAACTACCCTTCTTTCTGCAACTCCTTGGTGTCTACTGTAGTACTGGAAAAAACTACAGAAGAACTCAGAGACCGCATAATAACCCTATACCAAGGCAGAATGGCCACCAAAGACTATATTGAAGAATACTCTTGCCTCAAGAAAGCAATTGGGATGACTGATGCCAAAGCTTGCTACCTCTTCCAGAAGAAACTGTCTCCTGAGCTCAAGAACTTCCTGGCCCATCATGTATTACCTGACAAGTTTTCTGAACTTACCAAAGAGGTTTTGAAATGGTCCTCCAAGGTAAAAAAGCTTCCTTCTTGGAACAACACCAAGACTCCTCCCGCCCAAAATTTACCATCCCCTGCCAAGGTTCCCAAGGGATTAGTTCCAAAACCCGGGGAGGTTACCAGTTGGCCCCCAAAGAGAAACAACATTGAGTCTGTGAAGGACTGTGTCTCTACTGTGGACAACCAGGTCATTCCGCCAGGGATTGTCAGGCACTCTCCAAGGTACAATCTGCTTCAGGCCATCTTCTTTCAACCACAGATGCCAATAAATCTTCAACTCAGTCTTACGCTCTTTTGCCTGTTTTTCTAGACCACAAATTTGGCACTACGGCCAGCTACGCACTGATTGACACGGGAGCAATGGGGAACTTCAATGATCAAGACCTTTTGACTTCCTTAGGGTTTGAGACCTCAGGACTAGCCTCTGTAAGACTTGCCAAAGGTACCCCTGCCCAAGTAGGACGCCTTGTAAAACCTTTCCACACCCAAGTAGGGAACAACTCATACCACCTATCCACCTCTACGCTCTCTAACTTGGCCTTCCTGTTAGTTTTGGGATTCCCCTGGTATCAGGAATCCAAGTTGCAGTTCAACTGAGACACCAATTCAGTCACATTTCACTCTCATGGGAAACTTACCACCGTACCTCTCAAGAGACCATACACCAGGTACCAGAAAATTTCACGGCCTACCTGAACTCTCTACTTCTTTTAGGTGACCAAGAGCATGACTCCATACCAGAAGAAATCCAAAACTTAAAGGAGGCCTTCAGCAAAGAGCTTTGCTCCATCCTTCCTGAGAGAAAACCATCTGATCTTAGAATTGACTTGATACCAGGCTCCTCCCCCCACCTGGGGAAAACTCTATCCCATGAACCGAGCACAAGGAATTGCAATGAAGGAGTATCTTGACAAAAATTTAACCAAAGGATTTATGCGTTGATCCAACTCCCCCTGTTCATCACTATGTTCTTTGTAGGAAAAGCTGACAGTACCCTGAGGCCAGCAGTAGACTTCACCAAACTAAACGCCATAACCATTAAGAATCAAAACCCCTTACCATCTGCTGAGTCCCTGACCAACCAACTTACTCACACCAAGGTGTTTTTCAAGCTAGATCTCCGCAGCGCTTATAATCAGATATGTATTGCTGAAGGTCATGAGTGGAAGACAGCAGTTTGCACTCCCCTTTGGGCTGTATGAATACCTTGTGATGCCCTTTGGTTTGAGTAACGCCCCTGTAGCCTTTTAAGGTCTAATGAGTGAGGTACTCTTCCCTCTACTTGATGTCTGCGTGGTTGTCTATCTTGACAACATCTTGGTATACTCACAGGACAAGGAGGCCCATACCATACACCTACGGGAAGTCCTCCAATTGCTCATTGACAACTGATTGTTCTATAAACTTGAAACATGCAAAAATTTTGTTACCAAAATTGAATTCCTTGGATACAAGATTAACCCAGGCGGTTTTGTGGTTGCTCCCTCCAAGGTACAGGCAGTCTTGAACTGGCCAGACCCACAACATGTACCAAGCTTTGCGGGTTCTTAGGCCTTGCAAATTTTTGCCGCAAGTTCATCAAGGATTTCTCCTCTACTGCACTCCCTCTCACTCACCTTACCTCCAAGAAGGCTCCCTTTGTCTGATTGTCTGAAGGTGATCTGGAATTTGAAACCCTCAAGAAGCGTTTCACCTCAGCTCCTGTGCTTCTCCGCCCTGACCCTGAACGCCAATTTTTTTTAACACAGACGCCTCTGACTTTGCCCTAGGAGGGGTGTTGCTGCAGCTTGGGGAGGATAGTGAACTCCACCATGTGGCGTTCTACTCCTATAAGCTGCTTGACAAAGAGAGAAATTACCACATTTACAAGAAGGAGCTATTTACAATTATCAAATCCTTGGACCACTGGTGTCACTATTTGGAAGGGAGTAAAATCCCCATACAAATCAGAACCAACCATAAGAACCTCCTTTACTTCACTGAGAAGAGAAAGGTTAGCCCACATCTGGCACAATGGGCTAGCAATCTACTTGCCTTTGACTTCAAGATCAGTTACACTCCAGGACACCAGAACATTGTACCATACACCATCAGTAGACAAGAGGATCTGGATGACCCAAGCCAGTCCTACGGGAAACACAATGAACGTGCCATACTCTCTGAAGATCAGTTCCTCTCCCACATCATGACCCTATCTTATCTATCCACCTCAAACCAGGACATTGTAACATCCCAACTCCTTGATAAGGAGAAAACTCCCACTGTACTTAAGCTAAACAACATATCTTGGTCAAAGAATGGAAGCCTTTATGTACCAACTGACAAACACCAACAAACAATCTTGGAAAGTTTCCACAACTCCCCTCTCACAGGACATGGAGGCATTCACAAGAAAGTCAAGAGAATACAACAAAGATACTGGTGGCCTAATCTTAAGAAAACAGTTGCCAAATACATCTCCACATGTGTGCTGTGTGGCCGTAACAAACCCTCCACCATGAAGCCCCAAGGATTACTCAAACCATTACCTATTCCTCCACGCCCTTGGCATTCCATCTCCATGGATTTTATAGTGGACCTTCCAGAGAGTGACAACATGACTGTCATCTTTGTGGTAGTAGATTGGTTAACAAAATATTCAATATTTACGCCCTTCAAACGCGCAACGGCAGAAGATACTGCCAACATGCTCCTTACTCACATAATCTCCAACCACGGAATTCCCAACAACATCATCTTGGATCAAGGCACACAATTCAACTCCAAGTTCTGGCAGTTTCTAATGAAGGCATTAAATGTTAAAACACTCATGTCCACATACTTTCATCCTCAGACTGACAGACAAACAGAAAGGGTTAACCAAGTGCTGGAAGGTTTTTGCAGGAACTATGTGAACTTACAACAGGATGATTGGGTAACCTTACTTCCACTTGCCCAACTATGCTACAACACCAATCACCATGATTCTATTGGAGTATCTCCCTTCTTTGCCAACTATGGATATGACCCTGAAGATCTCCCTGATCCTGCAATCAAGGACACTATTCTGTCTGCATACCAATGGGCAACCTTCTTACTCAAGAATCACCAACAACTCAAGACACAACTGGAAAAGACCATCCTCCAGTATAAAACCCAAGATGATAAACATCAAAAAACACCTTAAGACATCCAAGTGGGAGACTATGTGTTCCTCAGTGCTAAGAATCTTAAATTGGATATTCTGGGGCAAAAACTAGGGCCCAAGAAGATTAGTCTCCTGTTGGTCATTGAGCAATGCTATGAGGTTAATTTTTGACTCAAACTTCCTGAAGGCTCCTCCGCCCACAATGTTCTCCACATCAGCCTTCTATCTAAATTCAAGGGGTCACCATCTGACATGGACCACAAGGACCCTCCTCCTATCATCTTGAACCATACTCCGGAATGGGAAGTAGAAGACATCCTCAACCACCACACATCCTGGGGCAAACATTAATACTTGTTAAAATGGAAAGGCTACAAGGTAGAATTCAGTTCCTGAGAACCAGAAGAGAACCCAAAGAACGCACTGGAAGTCCTCTCACGCTACAAGGAGACTCTGGAAGAGAAGGGCCTTCCTGGGGAGGATAGTGTCAGGGATTCCTTCCCTGACTCCTTTCATTTTATTGACAATCTGAAGGGGACAACAAAGCCACAACAACACAGACACCAAGTTTCAGACACCAGTTTGTTAGCCATGCCTTGTTTGAATGGGAATCAAACCCAGAACCTTCACAAAACACCTATTGTTAATCAAAAATCATCTAGGAAGTTTACCTTATTTATTTATGATCCTTCAATTCAATTGAATTTTGCTTTTGCACTTCAAATCAAATTCAAAAAAGTTAGTAAGTTCAGTGAGAACGTCACTTACTGTTTGGCAGTTGATTGGCTGCTTGTAGCTTGGTTGCCGCTCTTGAATTCACTATTTCCATATATCTACCAGGCTCTGCTTTTGATTCCTGCTGATGTTAAACCACTCCACTTCTTAATTATTGCTTATCTTGTGGTTTACTCTGGCTATCTCTCTTGGTATGTTAATTTTATACACATGGTTAATATCCAGGCTCATATTCACATGGTCAACTTAGTAAGTTCAGCCTTAAATTCAGATAAGCCACAATTTAAATCCTCTCACATCCCTCTATCCTCTTAAATATTACAGCCCCTCCATTTTTATATTTAAGTGAACTTTCCCTAGTCTTTATACTTGTTCAAACAATAAAGAATATTTCCTATCATATCTTTGTCAAATCTATCTCTTAGTAACTCCATTTGAAGCCATGAAGGGGATTCATTTCCTGCTATGGTTTCTAGTCTTCCTGTTTACAACTGTAAAAGGTCTTGAGAATCCCACTCCCACCATCAACTGGCAAAACTCCTCTCCCAACAATGCCCATCAGAAGGATTCCTTGGCCAATGGATGGTTCAAGTATCCCTCTGGTCATTGGGGACAAAAGTTCCACTATGGCCGCCATTCTACTCCTCCACCAGCTGAACCCTTGTTGGTGCGTCCCCACACATTGTTCTATCTTTTGATGTACATGGTAAGATATTACCTTTTGGGTTGTTTTGGCTTCCTGATGAGAAGATTTGCATACTTGGGACACTTGGGTCATCTTGCCATGGTCACTGTGCCCATTGGTTCAGCCATCACAGGGCTTAACTTAGGGGCCTTGGCTCACCAAATTGGGGGCTTGTTCCCATTAAAGTGGGTCCCTGACATTCCCCAAGCAAACCGCCTTGGTGACACCTCCAAGCAAATCTATACCCTCCAATGCTCACTTTGGGTTCTCCTCCAAAGCTCCCATAGGGGCATAAGCAAGGACACCCTAACAGTCTGTTAGGTAGGATGCTTGCTCACAGACCTCCTGTAAGCATATCAGGGTACATAGAGCCCTCAGAGCTCTTCCCCTCCCTAGCAGCCTGCGTTACCTGCTAGGGGTCCAAAACCTTCTCCCCCCAGACAGACAAAGTTCCCTGCTTGCTATCTCAGTCTTCACCCTTCTGCAGCCACAGTTTTCTGCTAGGTGAAGACTGTAGCCCAAAGCAGCCAATATCTTCTGCTGGGTGGAGACAGCATCTGCCTCTGGCAGTCCTTTGTTACCTACCAGCCAGGCCTTGCTTACCCTAGTAGTCATATGTTACCTGCTAGGCTCACCTTACTTATCCCTAGTAGTCTTATGTTACCTACTTGGCTCACTTTACCTACCCCTTGTAGTCCTATGTTACCTACTAGGCCTCTACCTGCAACAAACAACCAAACTTTTGCTTGGCCAACATTAGCCCCACCTGCAAACCACCAAACATATGTACTGTCACAGTCCTCCTGGATGTCATCCCCAGGAGCCAAACACAACAGCTAGGATTGGAAGCAAGTCAAGTTTCCTGTACTTGAGCCGTGTATGGTTTAGAAACTGTCTCTACAGAGTTAGGTGCAATCTTTATTGGGTGTCCCCTACCTCTGGAAGGAATAGCCTAAAGGTTTTCTGACACAAGCATGTGTAAAGGATCCTCTTTGAATTCCTATCCAGGAGAAATGTGGGACAGCTGACAGACCAAAGGCAGATCTAATATTGATGCCTCTGGAGTTATTGTCTCAGAGGGAGCTGTATTAGATTCAGCTGCTGCTGATGGCTGGCAGTCTGATCCTTTTGGAATAGGGGATGTGGTGGACTCAGTATATTCCTCTACTGGCTCGCCTTGACTTTTCCCTGGTCTTCCTGTTTTTGGTTGACCACCATGTTTACTGAGGATTTGCGCCCCTTCCCTTTGCAGGTTCTGGCCCAGTGTCCTTTCTTTCCACATTTTGGCAAGGGCCTTGTGAGTCCTTGGCCTTTTAGTTGCCCCCTGATTTATTGGTGGCTTCAGAGGCAGCATTTTTGGACTTGGGTTTGTGAGTCTTATCCTTGGTTGAGATATATGCACAATTATTCTGTCCTTTATTTGGGGCTCCAAACTGGGTCCCTAAGCAACTCAAATAGCTGATGATCCGTTGGGTTGAGCTAGATTGATCCAAAACGGGGAATATGACATTAGCTAACTCTCTGTATTACTGCAGTGCACATACCATGATGATTCTGCAGTCCAACTCAGACAGGACACCAGTGCCTAAGAGAACCTGAGCTTCATGGTAGAAGCGGTCGGCAAAGTCCTTAACAGACTTGTATTTATTGAACAAGATGTTACTGAGCTCTGCCTTTCAAGCCTGTAATCTGGTTTTGCTATCAAATTCTTCAATGACAGCCTGGCGTACATCTTCATAAGTCTAATCATCCAATGGTAGGAGGGACATGATGACGTCTACGCAGGTGGGATCAAGAGTGTTTATGAGGGTGGTCACCTTCATATGATCACATACATGTCTCATGGACATTTCAAAGAAGCAGATTAAAGCTCAAATGTTTACATTTCTATTAAACTTTGGCAGGTTGAGCAGCTTAAACTTATAGTCAGGGACAGTTGGTTCTGTGGCTTCCTTCCTAGTGGCGTGGGTATTGCTAGCATGCGGTACTGACAAGGGAGTGAGAGGAGGCAAGGCTGCTACTCCCCAAGGAACTCTACAAGTGTCACCTGAATCATTACTCACATGGTCAGGAGAGAGGTCAAAGAAATCAGGCAATAAGAGTTTTTCTGCTGCTCTGTACTTGATGCTGGTACAGGCAACACTCTTCTTCCTAAAGATGTGCTACTTTCAGAGGAGGCTATATTTTTCAATCTAGCCAGTCTGGATAACACATTAGCTTCAAATTAATTACACACGGGTTTGTTTCTATGTAACTGCTCTAGTAGAGAACTGTAGTTGTTTTTTGCTGTTAGAAATGTACTGGCTAAAAGGTCCTGGTGCTTTAACAGTTCTTTGGTCTGGAATTCAGCGGCAGCAAGCTCACAACAGAGCCCTACTATGTCTTCATACAGCTCAGATGTTAGATTCTGCGCATCTTTTACTGTGTCTCATAGCCTTTTCTGGTCATCAGCATATTCAATGTGATCTAGGAAGCACTGATGGTCCTCCTGTTTATTATTAACAGTATGCTGGCTATGACTAGTGATCTTCATCTTGTTGACCATTTCCGCAGTTCTGTTGATGTAATTGACTACCTTGGAGTGACAGGCGTTCTTCTTGGTGCAGTTATCTCTAATTGACTGTTACAAGTCCTCCTGATGGGTAACAAGATCTACATGATCTTGGTTGCTGGGCAACATTTGCACGTGGCAGCTTAATGTTACACAATGGTTGGTTACATCTGCAACCCATTGTGCACTTAGGCCTCAATTATCCAGGACACCGCCCACAAGCTGGTCAACCTGGTTGTTGAATTAGTTAACTATCTTATCTATCATACCATGGGCAAAGGCAGTGGAGTCAAATAGATCTGCTGTGATGATTTTTACAGTTGTGAGGCTGACGTTCAGTCAACTGACCAAATTAAAGTTGTCCAACTGCAGCTTGGAGAAAAAGCAGTTGAGCTTGTTCAGCTCCAGATTCTGCCTGGCAATCAGTTGTTGGAGATGTTTGATTGCTGGGTGAAAAAAATATGCAAGCACCTCTTAGACCCTGCTCTGATCCAGTTGGAGGAGCTGTCCCAGTTGAGTGCAAGTGACATCCTAGTATCTGTGGAAATTGTTACCCAGGTTGTTGGTAGTACCATCAATATGGAACAAATTGAACTTGGTGTTGCCCTGGGAATCATTGAGGTTATGTCTATCATGTTGCAAAGCTTGCAAGATGGCGCATATCTCTTCTATGTTGAATTGTTGTTGGCCCATGGCAATGGCAGTCCCTGTAATGTCTAGCTGGATCATATCCAGCAGAAGCATGGGTGCTTCATATGGAGTCAGTTCTAAGCAGAAGGATTGATCCTGCTCTATGTTGCTGATCTTCATTTATCCCCTGTACTTATCAACAAATCCAGGGGTCAACAAGGGCAAGGCAGCGTCTTGACTTGACACCAATGGAAACTCGTTTTTGTTGTGAGCACCACTGTCAAGATTTTGCATTCTTGAAGAAGAAGAGTTGTTGTTTTTATTAAAGGTATTATGCATGTTGAGATTAGGATATCTGTATGGGGACAGATGTGCTTCCAATTGGTGTGTGTAAATATAGCAACTTGCAGAGTTCCATAGTTACTGGAGCCAAGTAAAGGGAGAGTCATGTGGTCTTTGGGACGCAGCACCAGCTGTGATGGTTTGGCAGGATTCTGGAAGTATCAATAATACACTCTTATTGTAATTGACACTACTACTATTTGGTTTAGTAGTAATGTTGATGGTTATTAATTATCTGCCTTCCAAGTGATCCTGGAAGGGCTTTTTATAGTGTAAAGGTAGCGGCCAGACTAGCATCTAGCTGCAGATAACTCTTACTAGCTAGCCTATCATCCCCAAGCTACTAGTTTTGCCCACAGAGTTGGATTCCAAACCTGAATAAGGTTTTGGAATGAGGTAATATCCTAGGATGCTAATTTCTCCTCTTTATCCTGGATATCCCTTGACTTAGTTGAGACCAACTAAGTCAACATCCATAGGTCTGGGTCCTGTCTTGTGCTTGGTCTAATGCACCAAACTTGCATGGACGGTTTTCTGTCTCATTTCTCGGTGAAACAGGATGTTTGTAATTTCCTGTCTTTATTCCAGAGGGCGGGTTTGCATCTATTTCAGGATCCTGAATACCTAGCATCTAATTATAGAAGCTTCTGGATTGTCCCATGACCTGAGACCCAGAATGTCTCAGGTGTCTTCTGGATTGTAGACTATAGAAGTCTTGATATAGTTTCTCTGTATTCCAGCATAGAGGACTTGCACTTGGCTGTGGCCTGTCTATTTTTAGCCCATAGCTTTGATGATGGGAATATTTATCAGTCAACCCTAATAGATAAGGATTTCCTGACACCTTCTCTGAGACATAATATTTGTCATCATTTGGAAGCCCTTGTTCTTGGGGGAAATTCATGCATCACTCTATTGGCAGTGTCTCAGGTTATCACAGGGGTATCACTTGGATCAGCACTAATATTGGCTAGGATAAGAGAATCTCTCAGAGGGAAAAGCTTGATTGTGAAATGTGCCTCATAGGTAGGTTTCAGAGGTTTCTCTGAGGTCAAATACATTATTGACTATAGTCCAGAAAAACTCAGGCAGCTGGACAGCAGGGAAGTGTAGGCTGGCAGCCCATAGGGGTTTGGGGTTTGAATCCTGGGAATGGGATTACAACTTGAGAACCAGTAATAAATTATTATAACTTGTGACAGGTATTTTGAAATTTACATTAGGCCATTAGAAAATCTGTAGACACATAAAGTCTGACTGAGCTTGCAGCCCAGAATTCCTTGTGATATTCTTTCAATCTGGTAGTGATTTATATTTAATATCTATACTATGATGTAGGAAATTGTACTGTATGACAACAGCACTATTTTCATTCTATATTCTGATAATATTATAGTATTAAAGAAATAAATTAAAATGGCTATAATTACTTGCTCTGTCTAAAGGAAAAACAGAATAATTGATGTTGATATTTATTAATAATGTACTGGCAGCAAGGCTGGGAAGCTGCCCATATCATTTCTGAAGTCAGCTTACAACACCAAGAAATAAACTGAAGTAGCATTAGGTCTGCAAAGAAGGGGCCCAGATGGGGTTGATGGTTTTATAAGAAAGATCACTATGTTTCTCTGCATACAAAGATCAGTCTTCCCAAGACACTGATCTGAGGTAAGGCACAGTATCTTCCACACTTGTGTGCCTCAACAAACAGAGCCAAGTGGCTACCTGGGCCACAACCCAGGGCTAGTAATTTATTAATCCCCAATTCTTAGTGGATTTTCCTAGATATTATTCTGGTGACAGTCCATATGACAGCCCTTCTGTTCTTGTATACACTTAACAGTTAGAATAGTAATTGTTATAAATTTTCTTATGTGAGAGCCTTAATGAGGTGTGCTAATTAATTGCACAATGCTTGTAGTTCTCATTAATCAACTGGAAAAAATAGTTCAGTCCATACAGGAATTTTTAATTAACCATTAACATATCATTCCTGTGGCCTGAACACCCACATTTTCATGTTGAAATCATTGTCAGGGCTGCATTGATATGTATCTGTGTTTTCTGATTGAATCTGTTAATTAGACAACATCCCAAATTCCTGAAAATAATTAATATAATAAAGTTATCTTAGAAATCATTATGTTCTATAAGAAATTAAGGCCAATCTGTCAATTTTTGAATGAGTCTTGAAAACACTATTAGAGAAGCAGAAATCCAAGATTAAATTATATAAATTACTTAAAACTGATAATATGACAAACATAACTTTATTTTTGCAACCAATATACACTCCCTGACTGTCAACATATCTTATAATACCCAGGGGGTGCTCATATAGGAGCCTCATGACATATATAACAACATCAAGAATTCTTCTGCCAATGCCAAAATATGGGCAATAACTCCTAATTAGGCATGTAATTAATTACAAGTGTCAATCACACATTCAGATATTCACTGGTCACACCAGGTAAGACACACCATTTTAAAAAAAGTATCTCAATTTACACCATCTCAAATTTAATTTGATATGGCATTATTTGCGTTTGTGATTTTGAATCACAAAAAGCAAAATAAATATTAAAATAGTTAAAATTCAATTATAATTTCAAATTACAGCATCTTGAAAATAAGGGATCTCAATTTTGGTGTTTTGAGTCAAATTAATTACGCCTTATTTTGCTAAGTTTATTTACATATGAAATTGCTTAGTGAGGGGCGTGTTTATGCCATCTCAAATTTACATCATATCAATTTATGTCATTTATCACAAATAAAATAAGCCTATGTCTACAATAAATCAAAGCTTATTTTATAGTTCCAGAAGATATTCCTATATTGTTAATACAAGACACTTATAATAGGGAAAACTTTAACACCACTAAAGTATTCCCTATTGATTATCATTGCTGGTTAAAAAACCACTTTTCTATATGTAGTTTATAACTTTATTATACATGGATACATTGATAAGGGATTTTTTAATAAAAAAATTTAATAGTGATTTTAATATGGGAGAGGGTAATTACGCCATTTTGATTTATGTCACTTTTAATTCTACCAAGTTTCAAATCACCTAATTTTTGATGTGCGTAATAGATAGGGGAAAATAAGAGGAAATTACATATGATATCATACTGCACCATATTGATTCCCTAACTGCAATTCCTGCTTTCCACTTTTCAAGAGTAAAAATTGACATTAAAGACTACATTAATAAAAAGTGCAAGAAATCATCTGAAAATTTTCATATATGTATTTTTGATCTCCTCTAAACAGTTGGGTACTTATTAACTACAATTGTATAAGCTACTTTTTGAGAAATTCAAGTTTTACTCTTTGGCCTGGTTGAGGTAGCTCCACTATGGATTTCTTAATATAAAATAAAAATATGTGATTCCTAATATTTTTGTTCTACAGCATCTCAATTCCAACATATCAAATACATCATTTGAAAGCAAGTTTTCATGCAAAACTCAAAATTTTGAATACTTGCACTACTAATAAAAAAGATTTTATACATATGAAAAAATCTCTAAAATTTTGAAGGTATATGTTTTAAGCTCTTTTATAATTCTATGTAAAAATATTTAATAATTTCATATCAAAAACATTCTTATTTTTACCTTTAAAACCTGGCCCTAAATTGCTCATATTTTGATACTAAGTTCATTTTAGATGCCTCCCAAGCCTACCACTAAAGCTGCGCCCAAGGCATCCAAGTCCAAGGTCATTTCTCCCAAGACCAAGAAGGCCAAAACTACCCCTAAAAAGCAGCCTGCCTTGGCTAAATCACCTCCAAAGACACCCACGTCTTCCCCCAATCCAGAGGGAAACAGTACTACCCCCTCCCCACTCTCCATTTGTGTACTCCCCCTCAGACCCCCAAGAGAAGCTATTTGAGTTCAATTACCAATCTGAACTCATATCAGATCCTGAGGAGGAGCAGGAACAGCAGCTTGGTGCTCCTGTTGATAATCAAATTGAGCTGTGGGATATCAACACAGCCTATGACATTTGCAACAGAAATGGTGCCTTTTTTGTGCCTGCTACCTTTCATCCTAGCTACCCTATCATGACAAAGAAGGGGGGTGCCCGCTTTTTCTACAAGGGCTACAGCTTCAGATGTAATGATGAGAAAAAAGCCATTTGTCAACATCACTTTAAATGTGATAACTTTGGGTGCCCAGCAAGGCTTACAACATATGGCTTCACAAAGTTTAAAGCCTCAACAATCAGCCATGACTGCACTAAGCCTTTTGACCCCCTCTACCAACTCATCTGCTGGTTTCTTTGGCAAGTGATCCCCACCACCAGGGACCAAACCTCAACTAGGTGGTGAATAATGCCCTGCTCAACCTGAATGATTTCCAACTTGCCTCTATTGGTGGAGCTTCTAAACTCCAAAGATATCTCACTGATCAGAGGTATGCTCTAAGTACTGAAGGCGTCAGTGCAACATCCTTTAACCAGTTAATCTTAACTGAAGAGCAGAAGCTATCCTGCCATGAAGAGCAATTCCTTCTGCATGATGATGGCCCAAATGCACAGGAGCGCATTATATGCTTCACAACCTCTCAAGATTTGTGCAACCTTCTCAAGTGCAAGACCTGGCTTGCAGATGGTACTTTTTACATCTGTCTAAAGCTCTTCAGCCAGCTTTGAAATATCCATGGGCAGGTGGGTAATCTTGTTCTTCCCTGGTGTTTTATTTCCTTCCCAACAAGAATCAGGACACATATGTCTATGCTCTCACTATCTTAAAGAACAAGCTTGATGAGATCCTCCCCACATTAGAAGAGGAGACCAATGGGTCTAGAGGGAGAAAGAAGAAGACCCCCTCCCAGGATGAAGACACTGCCACCCTCAAGAAGCAGCCAGAAAGCCTATCATACCATGAATATCTGGTAATAGATTTTGAGCAGGCTCAGGCAAATGCCTTCATCAAAGTCTTCAAAAGCTTCCCCCAGGGATGCTAATTTCACTTCTGCCAGGCACTCTGCTGCCGCCTCCAAAAGTGCACAGATCTTTGTGGGCTGGTCAACTCTGAAGGCACTAAGGAGGCCAAGGACGTGTTTAACTGCTTTGCTGCCCTTGCTCTAGTAAGAAAGGAGGAAACCAATGCCTTCTACGGCACCCTCCTCTGCCACCCCTATATCATAGCCAACCAGGCAGCCTTTTCTCCTTTCATTGATTATTTTGAGACTCAATGAGTTGACCTCTTCCAAGGAGCACGCCACATCAGAGAAGATGATGACTCAATCACATGGAACTGCTTTAAGAAGGTCAAAGACAATCTCATCAAGACAACCTCTTCCCTTGAAGGGTGGCATAGCCAGTTTGCAACTAGGGTCAGGGTCAAGAAGCCCAAATTTAACAAGATTCTTATCCACCTTAAAACCCAGCAGGCTATCTCTTCCTGGCCCTTCAAGACTTGCATGAAGACTAAGGGCAACCCCCCAAGCAGACTAAGGTGGTAAAGAAATATACTGAAATCAGCAAGGTGGTCCTTGCCTACTATCCCAAGGATAGAAAGCTTGAACATCTTCAGTCCATCTCAGTAGCGCTATCAACCAATGTATGAGCCCTCTTCAATAAAATATTGCACTTCTTCTTTTTTCAGTTTTATTATTCTTTGACTTTTTTAGTATTTGTTACAATTCTATGCTTATTTTAAAGTATAGTTTATAGTTATAATAGATGAAAATAGTTGTTTTTGGGTATATTTTAACTTTTGGGCTTTATACAACCATGTTGCTACTAATTGACCCCATGTTTTTATTGCAGATTTAAAAAAACTGAGGTCTTTTTAAGTCTATAAATGTTTTTTTAATTTTTTTTTGAGATTTTTTGGGTTATTCTTGGAGTTCAAAAAATCTAAAATTTTAAAACTTGTTTTTCTTAGTAAAAATGCCATAAATTGAAATGGTGTTTTGCTATAAAATCAAGATAGCAGAAAATTGAGATGTCATATTTTGAGATGCTGTTTTTGAAATGGCGTGTCCTACCAATAAATAGAGTGATTTGAAATGAGGTAAAGTCAATATAGTGTAAACACGCCTCACACTAAGTGATTTCATATTTAAATAAAGTTAGCAAAATAAGATTTAATTAATCTGACTCAAAGTGACAGAATTGAGATGGCATAAATTTGAGATGCCACATTATAAAGGTATATGTAAGTTTTAACTATTTTATTGTTTTTTATTTATTTTTTGTGATTCAGAATCATCAATGCAAAAAACGCCATCTCAAATTAAATTTGAGATGGCATAAATCAAAGTGGCGTTTTTGAGATGATGTGTCCTACCAAATATATTTGCAAATGCTGTTAAAAATTTCCGTTTGCAAATATAAATGAATATGAAAAAATCTAAAAGCAGACTTTCAATTAGGACCAGAATATTTCAAAACTTAAATTTTCAACAAAGTGTTTAAAGCATTATCAAATAAATTTGGGGACACAGTCCTTGTGAATAAGTTCAAGCCTTTATTTGTTTTGTTTGCTGAGGCATGGGGGGCAGATACAAGCTGGACGCCCCCAGAACCATCTTCAAGTTCAGCAACACATCCTACATCAACAGATTAGTTCAAATATATAAAAAAAATTATGCATGTTTTCAGAAAAATATACCTCTCAAAGGATTCACATTGCAACATACCTAGGAATACTATTACACTGTATATTAAAAACAAATTTTAAAAATTTAAAGGACATACCAATTCAAATAAATATGTGACAATTAGCGCTAGATCAACAGAAGACACTGCAGGGTACTGGACATTTGAGCACGTCTTGTACAACTCCTTTGCACTAGCATTGATTTTTGGCTATTATGTGCCTCTTAAAAGGAACTTACTACTGTAAATTCAGAACCTAAAGGTAAAAATGCAGGATTGTCAAATTCTTTTGAATGAGATCACCAACTTAATGGAGTAATTTTCATCCCAGAAAAAATTACTTTTTTATATAAAAGAATGAAAAATATTCCAGTAAGTTGGTGAGTTTACGCAAAAGAATTTGGCAATCCCGCATTTTTACCTTTAGGTTCTGAATCTACAGTAATCAATTTTCTTACACAATTGCCTTTTATTAAGCGCTCAGCAACTACCAGGGTGCTGAGCGCCACCCCTCTTGCAATTTCATCCAGAGTTGTCCACCACATACAAAAGAGTACATGGTCCCAATTGGACACAATAGCAGAAATTTTAATTTTGGGGTATAATACCCTGGAATAATCACATTCCCCTTTGCAATTTGCATCCCCTTAATAAATAATCTTCTCTTGCAATTTATTTTTTATTTTATTTCTAATTTTAATTTTTAAATTATAATATTAATATATAAGTAGGTTGATAATAATAAAGAGATAGTTCAATAAAGCAAACACATGTAATAATAAACTATTATTTATAAATTTGTTTATTTAGTTGCTTGTCAAGTACGGGTTCATATATTATGTAGTTAAACAACAGGAGCTCATTTACCCGCATCAAGCTGCCTGCTCCACTTTTGTTTTAAACAAGTGATTATTTAGAGCTCTGATTAATTTTCCCTTGAAATATGATTTTATAAATATATTTGATATGCTTAACCCATGTCATAAGTACTAATTAGTAAGAGATGCATGAAATTCATTGTTTTTGTGTTATGTGGCTATAGTGGCACTAAACCAATAAGATCAGGTGATGACTTGCAAGGTCCAATCTGTGGCTTTCAAAAAACAACCATTGCATTAAAAAGGGTTCACATTTATTCAAATAAAAGTAATATATTTCTATATTTTTTAATTTATTTATTTGTTAGCTCTACAGTCAATACAATATTTGGTGCATTATAATAAAAAATGTGTCTCTATATCTGATATAAATAATTTTATTTAACTAATGTACAAATTCTTATATGTCAATAATACAATTCAACGTCAAGTCATTACATATAAATAATAAATTTTGAGTCCTAAAAAAAACAAAATAAATAAAAATGAAAACAAATAAAACCTGGAGCACCCATTTATCTGATTGGCTTGGAGACAAGGGCTTGTGGGAGGAATGATTCAGAGTGCTTGTATAAAGCCACCACCACATTGGATGGCATTGCAAATTGACTGACCTCAAGGATATTGAAGAGATTTTTGGTTTCTTGTGGGAGCCCTGCTTTAACCTTATTCTTGATCCACCCAAAGACCTCTTCAATTGGGTTAAGGAATGGAGAATATGGTGGGAGGAAGAAGGGTCTCATTGGGCAGTCTGCAAGGCAGTGGCTGGCTGAATGGCTGTTTTTGTTGATGGGGGGATTTGGACACAACCAGATCCACTTTGTGGAGCCCGACATTATCAAACACAACAACTTGGTTGTGCCACTGTAATTTATCTAAAGGTACTCCTTGACAGCTCAGAGAAAATCAAGAAAGGTCCTGCTGTTATGGGAGCCTTTAATCATCTGATACTGGTCCAACCCGCAAGGATCAAGAAGCGCTACCATTGAATAGGTCTGGGAACAGACAGCTGCACAATGTGCTATGTCATCCTTGGACCCCTTCTCAACCTACCCATGCCTAGACCTGAGTGAGGAAGAAAAACAACAATTTTTCAATATAAAAGAACTAGACATTCCCGGTCTTCTTAAGAGCCAGATAGGTCTTGGCATAAATGTGTCAATCCTTGATGATCTTTCTGCTATTCCTATTATATGGAAAAACTCCCAGTACTTTCAAGGAGAAGCCCAAATCAACCATCACTTTGTAGACAAGGGTTTTGGAGACAGAAAGCCCAAGCTCATTGATCAGCATTGATTGGACAGCAAGTGAATCCAGGTGGCAATCCTTGGCTACCCATTATTTTATTGCGTCAATATGCACAGGCTGCAAGAGTTTGGGCTTTCTTTTTGCCTTGGTGGATTTGGCAATTTGCCTGGTATTGCCATACTTGGTGTTGATGTTGGCAATGTATCTGGCTGTGACACCAAATCAGGATAAAATATCCCAAACTGCCATTCCCTCATTCAAGCAGGTGAGGAGAGCTTCACGCTCACAATCTGTCAACCAATGCCAGCCCTTGGATGATACCACAGCATCCTGGCTAGCAGGCTCAGCACAGGGGATGGGGACCTTCATGTAGAAGGTGGGATCATGCTTGCTTGCAGTGGCAATATCAATGGCTGAATAGATCACAGGTGCATATGGCTCAACAGTGGTGGCCAATGGCTCATAGGAGGTATCAAAAACGCAGGGGCAGGAAGTGGCAGCTCTTGGATCCAGAGTGTGGGGCTGGGTGACAACTAGGTACCTAGTGGAGTGTAAGTAACCTCATTTTTCCTGATGACCTTGATATAGGAGACTTTGGTGGCAGGCCTTGAGAGTGGCTTCTATCTGGGATTCAGGCTGCTGTTCCTGGATTGTGATATGGGAGGTATTGACTGGCGCTGACACCTTGGGAGGCCTGTGTGTTGGCATTACTCCCCTCAAGTTGTGTTCTGGGTCTATTATTGGACCCTCTGGGACACCCTCATGAACAGGCTGCCCCGTGGCTGGTGCAGGAGCTGGTCAAGAATGCAATTGTATGTCCATAAAAATAAAATAAAAAAATATGTTTTAGATTAAATATATATTTATTTGGATTTTAGGGTTATTTGTGGGTAGTTGTTTCCTCTTGATTTAGCCTTGAATAGTAACAGAATTTCCATATCCATGATTTGAAGTGTATAATTTTGCATCCTTTCTGGGTTTGGGTAGTTTTAAAGTTTAATCACTTTTTATGTCTAAACATGGTTATTGAGATTGAATTTTTTATTTGATTTTATCCAGAGTGGAGCTTCTTTATTTGGGTTGGTGTTTCCTAGTGTGCTTACTATACATTAAATTTGGATTCCAGTTCCTGCAATTAATATCTGAGTTTAATAGTGGCATTTAAAAGTGATTTTAAATCTGGTTCATGGATTTGACAATCCCGCAATTTCAAAAAACATAGTAAACTTAATGAAAATGGCTGATGGATTTGAACGCTTCAAATCTGATTCCAGTTAATTCATTTTTTCCATTGAAAATATGCAGTTCAACTTGAAATTTTTAACGTATCTATAAGTTCCCACATTTTTAAAAATTCAAATAAAAATACAAAAAACCAATTTTATTAAAAAAGGCCATCCCAAAAAGTGATTCAAAATCTGGACCAAGAATTTGACAATCCCACATTTTTACGTTTAGGTTCTGAATTTACAGTAATAAAATAATTCAATATAAAATAAATAAATTATGAACCTTCATTGATGGTCCTGCTGAATTTGATTGCAGGCTTGGAAGCTTCTAAATATAAAAAGATAATTAATAAATCTTAAATAGTAAAAAAGAGAATATAAAAAAGTTGGATACACTAAGCCTTTAATTGATTGGCTGTTGAGTAAGGCACACAGGGAGAAATGAATAAGTGTGGTCATAGAATTTGGCCACAGTCTCAGCTGGGAAGGTGTGAATCCAGGCCTGGAGAAAATCAAACAGGTCCTAGGTCCTAGTTGGGGTCTCTTGCTTGACAACTTGCTTGAGCCACCCAAAGACTTCCTTGATGGGATTTAGGAAGGACAAATAGGCAGGGAGGAAGAGAAGGCGCAAATTTGCTGTGGCCAATTACTGGGGGCCCACTGCAATGCTGGTATCAATTGTTGGAAATTCTCCAAGAATATCTGCCACCTTGTGAACCCACATTGTCCAGTACTATTACATTGGTGAAGCCCAGGCTTGTGTGTCTCTGGTGCTCCTGGACCAATTGGAGGAATGATAGAAAGGTACAGCTATTGTGAGAACCCAATATCATTTGATACAGGTTGACCCCCTTTGGACCAAGGAGAGCCACCATCAAATATGCTGTGGCGCAGACTGCAGCACGCCAAGACACCCTGTCATGGGAGCCTTTTGGGACATACCCATATGCATTGCACATAGACAAGGCAAAGGCCAATTTTTCAGTATAGTAGAATTTCACTGCCCCTTTGTTTTTGAGTGCAGTGTAGGCCTCAGTGTATTTTTTCTGGGTCTCAATGTTAGTTGGGCTATTTCAATTGTACAGAGATACCCTGAGCTTTTTTTAGGAAAAGCACATTCCCTTCACCAAATGATAGTAAAAGGAAATTGAGGCCTCAACCCCAAAATTAGATTTGACCATGGCTTATATATTTGCCAGTTCAAGATGGCAATCTCAGGTTATCCAGTGGCAGATTGCCCATTTGTGCTTCTTGGTGAGCATGGTGAAAACACAAAAGAATTTTTTCTGCAGCAAGAACTCAGCCAGTATTGATGAAGGTGTTGAATGTCTTGGAGGCGTACTTGGGATCCACCCCAACAAGGGCTGCAGCTGCCTTGTAGTCACCAGATTCCTGCATGAGCCAGAGAAGGATGATATGCTTTATATCAGAAATGCGCTTCTGAATGGGCTTTGTGGGTTCAGACAAGCCAGCCTTGTGAGGTCCCCCATTTCCCCTATCAAATTTGTAAAAAAATATTGTTTTTTAAATGGGTTCAGACAAGCCAGGATCCTGATTGGGTACAGGCTTGCAAGGCATGGATACCTTGATGTAGAATGCAGCAACTTTCTTTAACACTAACAGCCCCTCTGTAGTCCTATAGAACTAAGGCTTATTGTTATCTTCCTGGTTGCCATCACTAATGTAGGGCTTTTAGCTAGTGTCAAGCAAGGGTTAACCTTCTCCATCATGGCTGACAGGACTAACTCTTGGCGGTACACAGTTTCAAACACATATGAGGTAAGTTTAATCTCTTTGTTCCTGACTGTTTTGGTTGTGGTAACCTTAGTGGACTTCTGGGTCAGCTTGGGGACCCAAGGGTTGATTCTCTGCACCCTTGCACATTGTGCTCCTCAAACTGGCTGTATCAGTGCAGCGTCACTATTGAACTCTCCTCTCCTGTCTTCTTCCTGAGTAGGCATTTGTGTTGCACTAACTCTGTTCTTTGACCCATGGGGGCAACCACAACAGCGTTGCACAACGGGTGCATTGGTACTCTGTTGTTGTGTTCCTTCCATTTTTAGAATTTAATAAAATATTAAATAAATTTCAATTAATTTACTCCCTAATTTTAATTTTTGCTTTTATCTTAATATGGATATTTAATTGATATTTTCCCACCCAATATCCCAATTATAGATTTTTATTTCTTGATTAGCATTTTTTGGTTTTAAAACACCCATTTTAGAATGTCCAAAATAATTTCCACCCATTTCCCCATATTTTACGCCAAATTAAGCACCCAATACAATATTTTTAAAAAAATTGTTTCAGATCTCATGTCTTATTTTAGATACCTTGGTATCATTATTGATTACAGTTCATTGCACACAACATTTGAGTTTTTTGTTTACATAGTGAGTTGCTATTGTGTTTTGTTTTTGGGTTACGTTTTGACTCACCTTGCTTGGGTGTATTTTGTCACCAATTCACATAGTAAACATATTTACAACAAAAGTCAACTTACACCATTTTGTTTGTGAATCAATGTATTTCAGACTGTATTTTGAATATTTTTGCTTTTCACATGAGCACTTCTTTGCTGTGTTGACCCATTTTGCCCATTAACGTCAAAAATCCCTGTTAACATAGTTTATATTTTAACCTGATAGTTGGATTTTGTTCAAATCTGAAATCATTTTTTTTAAATCTGAGGTATTTTTAGTTGTCACCATAGCTTTTAAAACTACTGTACTTGAAACAACAAAGATATATTCAAAGAGCAACTAAACAAACTACCTTTTGACAGAGAATTCAAGCACACAATAATTCTAGAAAATTTTCTAAGCTGAAACCAATATTCCAGTTATTACAAATGTAAATGAAAACCCTCAAAGAACATTATAAAATCTTTGCTAAGGAATTCATATGTCTATCAGAATTATCCTGCAAAGCTTTTATTCTTTTTAAATAAAAAGAAGCTACAGACCTTTAATTGACTACAGAGCCCTCAATAAAGCCATTATAAAGATCAATTGCTCACTTATAGTAGTTTTAAAAGCTATGGCAACAAGCAAAAATACTTCAGAATTTAACAAAAACCAACTCTCAGGTTGAAATATACACTCTGTTAACAGGGTTTATTGGCGTTAATGGGCAAAATGGGTCAGCACAGCAACAAAGGGCTACATGCAAAGCAAAACCATTCAAAATACAATCCAAAATACATTGATTCACAAACAAAATGGTGTGAGTTTACTTTCAGTGTACATATGTTTACTATGTGAATTGGTGACAAAATACACCCAAGCGTGGTGTGTCAAAACTCAATCCAAAAACAAAACACAATAGCAACTCACTATGTAAACAAAATCACTCACTCAATGTGTGCAATGGATTGTAATCATGAATGATACCAAGTTATCTAAAATAAGACACAAGATCTGAAACATAAATTTTAAAAAAATTGTGTTGGGTGTTTGAATTTGGCAGTAAAATCTAGGAAAATGGGTGTATTTTTTTTGAGTATTCTAAAATGGGTGTTTTAAAACCAAAAACAACTAATTAAGAAATAAAAAAATCTATAATTGGGATATTGGGTGGGAAAAAATATTAATTGAATATCCATATTAAGATAAAAGCAAAAAATAAAATTAGAGAGTAACTTAATTGATATTTATTTAAGATTTAATTAATTTTTAAAATGAAAGGAACACAACAACAGAGTACCATTGCACCTGTTGTGCGCCGCAGTTGTAGTTGCCCCTGCAGGTCAAAGAACAGAGTTAGTGCAACACAAATGCCTACTCAGGAAGAAGACGGGAGAGGAGAGTTCAATAGTGACGCTGCACTGATACAGCCATTTTGAGGAGCACAATGTGCAAGGGTGCAGAGAATCAACCCTTGGGTCCCCAAGCTGACCCAGAAGTCCACTAAGGTTACCACAACCAAAACAGTCAGGAACAAAGAGATTAAACTTACCTCATATGTGTTTGAAACTGTGTACCGCCAAGAGTTGGTCCTGTCAGCCATGATGGAGAAGGTTAAGGCTTTCTTGACACTAGCTAAAAGACCTACATTAGTGATGGCAACCAGGAAGACAACAATAAGCCTCAGTTCTATAGGACTACAGAGGGGCTGTTAGTGTTAAAGAAAGTTGCTGCATTCTACATCAAGGTATCCATGCCTTGCAAGCCTGTACCCAATCAGGATCCTGGCTTGTCTGAACCCATTTAAAAAAACAATATTTTTTTTACAAATTTGATAGGGGAAATGGGGGACCTCACAAGGCTGGCTTGTCTGAACCCACAAAGCCCATTCAGAAGCGCATTCCTGAAATAAAGCATATCATCCTTCTCTGGCTTATGCAGGAATCTGGTGACTACAAGGCAGCTGCAGCCCTTGTTGGGGTGGATCCCAAGTACGCCTCCAAGACATTCAACGCCTTCATCAATACTGGCTGAGTCCTTGCTGCGGAGAAATCCTTATGTGTTTCTTCCATGCTCACCAAGGAGCACAAATAGCCAATCTGCCAGTGGATAACCTGAGATTGCCAACTTGAACTGGTAAATATACAGGCCATGGTCAAGTCTGCTTTTGGGGTTGAGGCCTCAATTTCCTTCTATTATCATTTGGTCAAGGGAATGTGCTTTTCCTGGAAAAAGCTTGGGGTATCTCTGTACAATTGAAATAGCCCAACTAACATTGAGACCCATAAAAAATACACTGAGGCGTACACTGCCCTCAAAGCCAAGGGGACAGTGAAATTCTATTATATCAACAAATCAGCATTTGCCTTGTTGATGCGCAATGGGTATGGGTATGTCCCCAAAGGCTCCAATGACGGGATGGCTCAGCGTTCTGCAGTCCGCGCCACAGCATACTCAATGGCGGCTCTCCTTGGTCCAAAGGGGGTTGAGCTTTATCAAATGATATTGGGTTCTTGCAACAGCTGTAACTTCTTGTCATTCCTCCAATTGGTCCAGGAGCACCTGAGGCGCACAAGCCCAGGCTTCACCAATGTAATTGTATTGGACAATGTTGGTCTCCACAAGGTGGCTGACATCCTTGAGGAATTCCTAATGATTGACACAAGCATTGCAGTGGGCCCCCAGCAATTGGCCATGGCAAATTTGCAACTTCTCTTCCTTCCTGCCTATTTACCCTTCCTAAATCCCATTGAGGAAGTCTTTGAGTGGCTCAAGCAAGTTGTCAAGCAAGGAACCCCAACAGGGACCGAGGACCTGTTTGATTTGCTGCAGGCCGGAATCCATACCCTCCCAGCTGAGACCGTGGCCAAAATCTATGGCCACACTGATTCTTTCATCCTTGTGTGCCTAGCCAAACAGCCAATCAATTAAAGGCTTAGTGTGTACAACTTTTTTATATTCTCTAATTTACTATTCAAGATTTATTAATTATCATTTTATATTTAGATGTTTCCAAACCCGCAATCACATTAAGCAGGACAATCAATGAAGGTTAGTAATTTATTTATTTATAATCATTTTTTATTGTGACATCTAAGAGTATCCCAAACGCTTGATACTGGATTACGCAAATATATTTATATCACTTTTTTCAAATAAATATAAAATAGTCTTATAAAAATTAAACGTAAATTGTAAAGTTGAAATTTATTTTATTACTGTATTATTTTATACTTTTATGAAACCCATTTCTGCAATATATTTTGCAAATCTTGTTTGCTAAAATATTATTTGAAAAATTATTTATAATATATAAATATAGTAGAGTATAAATATATTTATTGATATAGAGATAAAATTAAGTGCACCTATAATGGGTTTGGCAGTATGTACCCACCCCGCAATGGAGGTGGCGCACAACCTCCACTGCCATACTGTGGACGGTGGATACAACTGTATTAAATTATTTGCGCCTGCTGGTAAAAGGAAGGATGGTGAGGTTGGAATGGAGGAGCAGCTTTTCTGGAGGGGCTGCAAACCCAAATATGCCAGCCAGGACCAAGGCGTCCTGGATGACATGATCAACCAAGTTGTATCCAGGGGGGACCTTCTTCCTGTCCAGTGAGAGCCTGGCCTCATTGACCCAAGAAGGACCCTGTCTAGGTCCTCTACAGACGCGCCCATCCCAAAGTAGAATAGGAACCCCAGGTAAACAACCAGATGAAGCCTTTGCCCAGTAAAGGCTTCCGTGAACTTGCACAATTTGTTGTAAACAGCACTAATCTTCTTCTCATGCTTGGTTTTGGCAAAGGTCAGCTCCATAGCTGTAGGGAGCCCTGTCTTGTTGGCACTCCAGGCCAGCCAAAGTCTGCCAGGAGGATTTTTGTCTTCTTTACGGCTTTTGCGTCTGCAACAGCCAATTTTGACACTGTGCACCAAAATTTCTCCAGAAGGTAAGAGATGGTATGCTCCACTGGGAAGCATAAGCAAGCAGCCGCATGAGCCTGGCCCATCTCCGGTATATTCTTGAATGGGAGTGTTGCCAGGACGTCCCAAACAAGCTCAATGGAGTTTACACAGTAAACTCCACTGAGGTTAACCGGGTCCAGGCGGACCAGTTGGGCATCCTTGTAGGCAGTAACTGCCCACTCAGATGCCCCCTCACCATGAAAAAGCCCAGCCAATGTCTCCCTGGACATTAGGAATGTACCATGGATCCTGTCTTCAAGCTCCTGCAAGACAGGGGGGACAGGAAAAGCTGCCTTGCCACATGATTAGCATAGTTGGCATAGAAGGTGGGGGGGACAAAAGGGACCAGGACCCGGCGGAGTTCACCATCAACATCTTCTAAAAAAAGGTAAGTATTTAAGAATTTTTATTAATTATAATTTTTTAGGGTACCTTCTTTGGTTTCTTCCTTGCCGGTGGCTTCAGCCGGCTTTGCCATTCTTGGTGCAATCAATTGCGCAGGCAATTTAGTATCCTCTGCCCTGGCACGCTTGGCAGGTTTGAGGTGGGCATACATCTCTGGGTCATCAACCCAGACAGACGGCGCGGAAAGATTGTATGCCTTGAACTAGAGGCCCTCAACCACAGTTTTTTGAATATTTAGTAAACGCTCAGTTGTCTTCTCTGGGGTGTCTGGCATTTTTGACATTAGTGCCTTTGCAGACGCCTTGTCAATTTTTTCCCCAGTGAGGACAGTGGACTTCACTTTGGCTTTGACCTTGCAGTCAATGTCTTTTATTTTGGCAATTACCAAGTCAAGGTCCTTCAGAAGCTTTTCTAATTCTCTCATTGATTCTTTACTAACCTTTCCATATGTTTTTATAGCTTTCACCCCAATAAAATCTGTGTTATTCTGATATTTTTTCCTCTTTGTTTATTCCTTTTTGTTTTCCCATTTACTACATTATCCCATCTTTTTACCCATTGTGTATATGTTTTACGCTCATCTCAATATGTGTTGTTTGCTTTGTGTTGGCATTGTTTCCTTGATTACCATATTATTTTTTGGTGCTTGACATAGCCCCTTGTGAAAATATTAATAACAATTTGGTGATCAGCTAAATTTGAATTGGAAAATTATAGGTTAATTGTATTTAGATAAAGTTGTTACTGATCCAAATTCAAAACCTTAATGATAAACTTTAAGCCAATCAGGAGCCAAGTGATAAAGTGATTGTTGTGACATAAAGGATCATTCAATAATTCTTTGATGCATGTGCACTAATTAATATGATTGGCTGGATGTTTTACCATTGTACGCCATTGCTGCTGTGGCAAGTTGTTGATGGACTAGTGCCCAATCAGCTTCTGGGTTAGCACTAGTCCATCAACAACTTGCCACAGCGGCAATGGCGTACAATGGCAAAACATCCAGCCAATCATAATAATTAGCGCACATGCATCAAAGAATTATTGAATGACCCTTTATGTCACAACAATCACTTTATCACTTGGCTCCTGATTGGCTTAAATTTTATCATTAATGTTTTGAATTCGGATCAGTAACAACTTTATCTAAATACAATTAATCTATAATTTTCTAATTTAAATTCAGTTGATCACCAAATTTTTACTAATATATTCTCAAGGGGATGTGTTTAAGTGCTAAAAATAACTGTCTTCAGGATCTAGATACACAACATAGTAAATATATGATTTTATAGAAATAAGCTTAACATAAAGAATATAGTCAACTATAAACAAAGAGAACACAAACAATTGAAATTCAAAATAAAGATAATATAAATAGAAATTTTATGAAACCAGGGGGTTTATTGAGGCAGGAAAGAGTGATGCCTAATAGGCAGAATGGCGCAGGAAGGAAGACGTAGAGGCGGTGCTGGCCTGGGGGGTCTGGATTGGATGGGTTGGGTTTGCAGGTGGGGATGTTGGTGGCGGGGGTGGAGGTGGAGGCAGGAGGATTGCGCGTGATAGCCGCCATATACCACTCATTGTACTCCTCATCAGTCATTGGCTGGATGGGCTGGTAGGTGGCTGTGACACAGGGTGGGAGGCGCTTATCCTTGTGTGATTGGTTGCCCATGTTCACATGGAAACCTATTTGCGCAAACAAGTCGGCCATCATTTGGTGACCAAAGAGAAAATTGTGATCAAGGACCCCAAGATAGAGGTTGTTGAAAGCCTGAGGGCAGCGCTCCCAAAGTGAATCTCTAATATTAAAGAACACAACATCTGCCATATGGACGTTGGCGTGACCAGCTGGGTACACAGAGGCCTGGTGTCTGCGTTCCTGGATGGCCTCAAGGGCGGTGGAGCTTCCCTCCATCTGGTGGCTCAAGAAAACCCAGTATTTGGAATTTGAGCCATCCCAGGAGTTGAGCAATCCACCAAGGATGTGGCTGTATGAGTACCCATTGATGAAATCAGGGTTTGTTCAATAGTAGACAAAATCCTTGGCTGAAACAGCCAGAAATGCACCAATGAATGTCCCCTTCTTGACCTTCTTTCTTCCATTCTTGGTGGCGGCTTTTCCTTGCTCACCAAAATTGTCAAATGCAATCAATAACTTGTAGTACAAGACAAACATGATGTCATCTGTTAGACTTGTCAAGCATCTGACCAGGGTTGATTCAATTGTGGTGTTGTATGAGGAATCCTCAGCGCCATCCCATTGGTTGCCGGCAAAATTTGTAAGAACCCTAATTGAAGCCACCTTTCCGTGCATCCAGAGCTGCACCATGCGCTCAGACACCCAAATGCCATGGTGCGCAAGTTGCTTCCAGACCTGGGTCAAGGAAAGCTTGGGGTCCTGCTGGAAGAGGTCAAGCATTATTGGGTATGCCTCATAGATCTGGGATTCTGTGGCCTTCTTTGGCTTCTTGGCTATCCCAATCAGATTTCCCTTATTCATCAGGTTGTTGAATTCCTGCATGACAGTAGCCCGGGTGAATTGTAATTGGCTGACTATCTGATCCCAGGACAGACCCTGCAGGTTGAGTACCACAATTTCCTAAAGAATTTGGGCAGTGATTATTCTGCATTTGAGACGCTAGGCGGCAGGAGCTGAAGCCTGATTGGCTGGGGGGGCAGGTTGGGCGGTGGGAGGAAGTTGTTCCAAATCAAGGTTGCCATCCTGATTGGTTGGTTGATGGGCAGCTTGTACAGGGGTGGGTGAGGGAGCAATGGCAGAGCTAGACACTAAGTGACTCTCAAACAAGTCAAAGCCATATGGGTTGGGGGACAGTAACAGGTCAGCTTCCTTGTTACCCACCTCAAAGGCTTGGGTGTAAACGGGTGCCTCCATGTTCTGAGCCTTGCCTCCATTGAAGCTGGCTTGGCTGCTGGAGCGGTTGAAGATGTTGTTACTAAAAACCATTGTAAAAAACCTAGGATAAAATCACTAAAAGTAGAAATTTTAAAAATTAATAATTTATTTTTATTGTAATCTTGAGCCCACATTTGGAAAGTTCTCAAAATCAAATCACACAAATCAGGAGCCATGAAAATGAATAAAATGCCTCTGCTCCTAAATTGGATAGCTGTTGATTGGCTGTTATACTGTTATTTTTCTATTTTAGGCTACTCACACTACACATCTTGTGTGAGTTCATTTTGTTTTGTACTTGTGGAATCTTGCTTCTAGATTGCTCAAATTTTGTTTCATTTTGGTCCTTCTGTTGGTGCCTCATATGAATCCTGCTTGGATTATAATATACTCTAGAATAGCATACATCCATTTCACTTGTTGTGTCAGTTCATTTCATTTGTGGTTTGAACTACACTGCTTGATGTTTGCTTTAATTTTGTATAATGGGTTAGTGAAATTTTGTTTTTGGTTTGACAGTTCATTTATTAACCAAAAATATTTAAATTAATTGAATCCTGAATCTTGTGCAACTTGGATTTTGTTTAAATCTGAAATCAGTTTGTTTAAATCTGAAGTATTTTTGCTTGTTACCATAGCTTTTAAAACTACTGTAATATTATATAAAAACCTCTTTAAATACCTCTCATGATCAATAAGCTTCTCAAAAACTGACAGTAAATCAGGATAAACTCAATTAATTGCTAATTAAAAAGACATAAAAGGATAACATTCAAAACACCCTATAACTTCTTAAATGCAAATTATCAAACTTTGGTATGGAAAATTCACCAGAAGCATTTTTAATAACAGTGAGATAAGCCTTAAACATACTTTAAAGATACACTCTAATATCTAGAGATCCTGTAATATTCTTCAAACCAAAAGATGAGCACATAAAGCAGCTAAATAATACATTTAATAACATCTGGATGAATCAACTTCATACCAAACCCTCAAAATGTAAGCTTCTTAAAACCAAGCTACTCTTTCTGGGCCATATAGTATCCAATGGCAGTATAAAAGCTGATCTGACAAGGTTGATGCCATTAAAAGATGAAAACCCTTACCATCCTAAAGAAAATCAGAGGAATCCTTGGAATGGTGACATACCTTTGTAAAAATATCAAGGATTATGAGAGATCATCAGCCCTCAAACTGATTTTCTAAAAGTTAATGCAAAAAAGAAGTTGATCAGGCTCCAGAACAGTATGTCAACTCTGAAAATTAAAAACAATCTTGATAAAATTGCTCATTGTTCAGTACTATGATAATGCAAGACATCATGAACTGGAAATTGGTGCTAGTTTTACAGCCATGAAAGAGGTCCTACACATCAAATAACTAGGTTATGAGGATGACTTATCAATCTGCTACAAACACTTTAAGCTGATACCACTAGAACAGCAATATGAAATTAATGACAAGGGATTACTGGGAATATATCATAATTTCAAGAAACGGTAATGCTAACTACAAAATCACCCAATTTAAGGGTACTTACAGACCAAAAATCACTCATATACTTTAAAGCTCAAATGTTTAGCACCTTTAGACAAAAACTTATTGAGCTAATTCAACCACTAAATATAGACATACAATATAAAAGAGGTGTAGATCTAGTAACTGCTGAAGCTCTCTACAAGCTTTTCAGCCTAAGGAAAACCACCCAATTAAAAGCAACCCCAACCGGCCAAATCTGTATGCTACAGACTTTAAAACTAAGAGGAGGTCCCCAACACCACACAGTTAACACATGACACCCTTGCAAAAAGTATAAATATCCCATGTTTCAAAGAGTGATATGTACCAAAAAGTCAAATAAAAAGATCTCTTATATTAATTGCTTGCGGCAAGCAGATACAGTACCAGGACACTCCCAGTTGCTAGGCCATACTAGCTTCCAGGGATCCAAGCTTGGGCAGATGACCTGTTGGTTTCTGGAATTAAGTGGGCTACAGGTTTTACAGGCAGGGTCCACCACAAGATTGGAGAAAACTTAATAAGGAATGTGACTGACTTCCCAACCCAGGACCATGGGCCGACAACCAGAACTATAGTGTCAATCACCCCAGTGAGGGTGATATACACAATTACAAACAACTTATTTGTATGATCCAAGGGAAATTTGGGTGCAGATGCAGGCATTGGCTTCAGGATAATTGGCAGTTCCATCTCCAGTTGATATGCATACAGTAAGTTGTACTTGTCTCTGAATAGGCAGGACTTGGTGTAATTCCAAGGGTCATGTCTGTTGTATCTTCTTGCAATTTTGACTGGGCCAGGTGATCTTTTTCAAGTATATTCTCAAGGGTAAATTCCTTGTATTTGGGCTTCAAAGGACATTCTGTAAAGTGAACAGGACCAAAGGGAGCACCAGGTAGATAATAAACTGCAGAAAGAGGGGTAGGAGGATCAGAAAATCTTGAGCCAAACTGATAAATGGCAAGAATAAAATAGGGCAATAATTGGGGAAACCAATGTCTTGTAACCTTTTATTTAAAAATGGCAATAAAGTCTTAGTGCAGGGTCTCCAGGTCTATATAGTACCCAACTGTCAAACTTATATTTTCCATTTGGAGTTCATCATAAGATTGGGAAATCTGAGGTCAGGTGGCCAGGGCGCCTGGGTTCTGGAGCAGCAAAATGGCACTGCTTCTGGGGGCTTTCTCATTGGTTGAAATCTTGGGAAGGTTCTCTTGGCCCTTCTGTTCTTGAGCCATGGTCATGGGGACAGGCCTTAATCCTGTGTTTACCTCTGATAGTGGGTTTTGATTGTCTAATTGTATAGACTTCATGCTCAAGAGGTTAACTGTAGGAATTTCTCTGCCTCCACTAGGAAAGTCACCAGGCCCTTCCTTGGGTGCTGTAGCACTTAAGTTTTTGCTGACATTCTCATTTTGGGAATCAGGCTTGGCCTCAGCTTGTGTCACAGTAGGTTTCATCATGCCAGGAATTATCTGGTCAAGTAGAAAGGCTCAAAAATCCAGAAAACCTTTTAAAAAATTGTCCAAATTAACGGATTTAAATCAAACAGTTGATTGAAAATGGGTTACAGCTGCTCCAGTCTGCCAACTGAAACCAATTCCTCCTTGCAAGTTGACGTTGATAAATCAACATAATTTGAGGGTCACTTGATATGAGCTTGTTAATCAGCATGTATGTCAGAAATTGGTCACCCAAGGGTTCTTTGCAACCTGGACCAGATACTCACTTGACAATGTAGAAGGAATAGGAGCCCAGGATCCAGGTGGTATTGCTTAGTCAATTTTGGTATATATTGAATAACTTTCAGTGTTTAAACTCTTAAGAGTTGAGTCTTCCCAAAAACTTACTCAATAAATCAATTATCCCTTGGTCTAATCTTTATTTTAAATGCATCCTGTAGTTAGATTGTTGCGCTACATTCCCTAAATCTAATTCTAAGCCAGATCATTACTGGAAGATGGGGCCCTGCAGTTGGAACTTTGTCTTTGGTGCTTCCCAATGTTAATTCAATGCCTGCCAATCTTGGAGTGGTCCCTCCTGTCTTTGAACATGAAAATTGTGTTGCATCTCAATGTCCTGAATTTTATTGTGAAGATTCTCTGACGCTTTCACAGGATATTTATCTTGGGCTACTTTGGTTAGGATTAATTATTTTACTTAATCCTAGTATCTCATTTGGAAATTTTACAAAACAGTATTTGAAGCTGCATTGGGGGTTAATCATTAACTCTATGTAGATTTGGATGGTAATTCCTCACCACTTGGAGACAGCTTCTTACTATCCTGCAATTTCCATCACAGCTTGAGGGGGCTCAATGCCAAAAAAATGTGGGCAGTTGGCCCTTCAGTCCTCAGGGCTGCCAGCTCGCAGGTGGTCAGGTTTTGGGTTTGAATCTTGCTCTTGGCCCTTGGTTTTGAGGGGAAGAAATTTTTCAATCCTGACACTAGCGCCAGTAACCTATACTAAGAACTCAAATAATTAACACAATGGCCTAAACAAGAAAAAGACATCAAAAACACAATCTTCAAATGTATAGTGTATACACATACACAGGCACTAAAGCCCAGAGCCTAGATTCTATCCTATAGTAGATTCAGAACTGTTTAAAGTCTGGAGACTAGATATAATAGGCCTTATAACAGTAGCTAAAGAAGATTAACACAGTATATCTATTAGAAATTGACTTTAAACTGGATGTTCCTTCTATTGGGCAACCAAAGACCGCACAGTCAAACAAATAAACATGTTATCCACCTTGCAGTTATTTCACAGCATGAGATACAATGCTGCCTTATCACTTATAGTGCACCTGAACTAGAAAGCAAGAAACTGAAAAATACCTACAAGAAGGTATTATCAAACAGTCCTGATGAGAGGAGGCTCAGGGGAAATGTAGTTTATATGAGTATATATATGTTTTATCAAAATATTGCTTGGGGTGTACAGTAAAGGAGCACAAATAAGAAATGTGGTGTTGATCCTGGTAATAATCCAGGTGTGGATTCCAGAACAGTCAATCTAGGACCAGGGTCTGTCTTTTTATTTGAGTGGCAATTGATACAAGGTTGGATAGCTTCTCTGTTTGGCTGTGAGTTGTAAGGCTCCTTTGTGCTACCATATTGCCTGTAGGAAAATGGGTGGGTAGAAAAATTCAACAGGAGTCTAACATGGTTGCAGAAAAAATTATGGATGGGGAATTAAAAGAAAATTGGCCCTGATACCTCAAAAATGATATGTTAGTCTTCAGACTTCAAATTAATCAAGGGACATGATACCCCCTTTAAAGTGAAGTATAGGTTTAGACCTGAAATCCAGGAAAGAAACAACATACCCAAAATCATTGTTACATAGAAAGAACTATCCTACAAGGGAAATGACCCAAAGTTAAAAGCAATAAGGCTTAAGGCTAAACTAGCAGCAGAAAAATACATCAAACCACAACAAATTACTTAAACAGAAACACCCCTTTCCAAGGGAACTATCACATGTGTACTGGCTCCTAATAGGAATAAATTGGACCCGGTCCACAGTAGCCCAGATAAAATAAACTATTTCCTGCCCCCAGCAATACCTACCTAGTAAATCCAATAAAAATACTGGGAGAATTGTAAAGAAGTATCATAAAAATTGCCCCAGGGCCAACAAGGTGAAAAAATTCACCATGTTCATGCCTACAGACAAACAGTTAAAGGATCACCAAGAGTCCGCCATATGAAGATACCCCAGTGGAGGAGTAACACTTTCAGATGAGGATGTGTTGCAGTGCGCAACCAGATAGAGAGATCATCTATTTACAGTGTCATAGTTGCCACTTGACTAATAAGACAAGCCCTGATTCTGGACCTTGTATATGCTCACTTCCAGAATAAAATCCCAAACCCATCACCAGTGTCAAAACAGCAGGCTTGACCCGCCAACAAGGTTTTGAGTAAGCAAGTTTGTGACCCACAACCCAATTATCCAGTCACTTGAAGCCAGACTAGGAAGTCAACTCAAATTTCCAAATCCAACAACATGAATAAATGATGATCCTTTACAGTGGATACCTTGTTTTGGTGCTTGACTCATTACCAGGATCAAGCCACCCCCTTCATCATCCCACTGTGTGATCAACACTATCATGTTCCTGTTATCCATGACTCACATTAACTATATAATCATTATTTCTCAATTAAGAATGTTATCTAGTTCCTAAATATTTTCCTCTTGTAACTCTGCTAAAACAGCACAGTTACAACATTGGTAGCACAGGTAGGTTCCCCATATTACTTTATTCCCCAAAATTCTGCCTGTTGCCTGTACTTGCTGTGGCCAACAAATCCTTGATATAATCATGTCTGGCCTCCCTCTAGACCAGAATATGTACACCCCTGGTGCCAAGATACCTGATGGTTTTGTCCTGTACCAGAACACAGTGATCTCACTGCCTGCCTTCAATGCCATGTCTGCACAAGGGTTTTTTCAGACGGCTGCCACCATTCCACAACCAACTGAAAAAAGCACCATGCCTGCCTAAGTAGCCCAAAGACTCCAAAGCGCTGCCTTGGAACCTTTTGCCGGGGCCAACAACAACAACGCTGTTGCATGGATCCAGTCCTCCCAGAGCAAGCTGGCCCAGTTGGAATGCCTGCAGCAATTTTGGATTGCAGAAATCTCCATCCAAATGACCCACAACGCTGGCACCTGGTGTAACAAGTAGCACAAAGAACATACCAAGAAGAACTGGGATACCTTCAAACAAGACTTCTTGGCAAGATTTGTGCTTAAGGACACCGCGCTCATGATCATACGTCAAGTAAAGAACTTAACCCAGACGGGCACCATGAAGGAACTCACCCGCGCCTACAAGGAACTCTGGCTATGCACACCCTCTGACATGGCCTTTGACATCCCAGCCACACACCTCATGTACTATGACACACTCAAATTGCATTTAATGAGACACATGAACCTGGATCAAGTGACCAATCTACAGAGTCTGTATTGCAAGGCAGAGAAAGCAGAACAAACATACAATACTCTTCACAAAGCACAAACTGGAAAAGAGAGAGACCCAAAGACTCTCACACAAGCAGGTGCTCCACTCAAACACTCCCTGGAAACAACACAAACCATAAACCCACAGGTTCAAATGAACATGGAAGTGGGAACAATGGCCAGTCAAATTGTACACATCTCCGTGTCACTGCCACACAGGGCAACCAAGACAAGGGAAAAGCCCGGGGAGAGCATTAAGCGAGCCAAGCTCTCCCTGCACAACTTCTTACTTGACCAATGATGAGTACCAACCCAAGGACGTGGACCAATGCCCAATGATCCAAGTACCCTCAGAAGACCTGATACTGTACACCATTGTCAGACATCCCAATAAACTGATGTCCAATCCTTTCTGTTTTTGCAGTTACACAGGCTTAGCACTCTTGGACTTGGGCACAGATTGAATCTTAGCCAATAGCAGCTTTGTGGACAAGTTCAAGCTAGCCACTAATCCTTTGCGGATTAAAAACCTGGTCTTGGCTGATGAACACCACATTGCCGTAACAAGGGAAGTCGCCCTCTTCTCTGTCATGCTTGAGAACCTACACTCCACCATCCAAGGCCCTGTCATTGACTTCCCAAAGTTTGACATTGTACTGGGGTTGGATTGGTTATGAAAGAACAATCCTCACGTAGACTGGGCAACCTTGGTGTTGACCATTAAGTGTGAAGGTGTCAACCACCAGATCTACCCTGACTCAGTGGATCAACTCCTACGCAACCATGTCTTTGTGCACATTACAGAGACCCTGGACAAAAAGGAAAATCTGAAGAAAATTGACTGGGACTCCTGCCAGTACAAGATCATACACTTCAAAGATCACCAGGACATCTCCACACCTCAGGATTGCAAAATTGTGGCCCACCATCCAAAAATCTTCAAGGAGGCTCTACCTGGTTTACCCCCAGAAAAACACATCCAACATTACATTCAACTCAAAGAGAGCTGTACCCAAAGCACAATTTATCTATCACCTGATCCCAAACAAAGACAACGCCCTATGTGCTTACCTCAAGGAAGCATTGGAGAAAGGACTTATCTGCCCTTCAAAATCTCACTTTGGGGCTGCTGTATTCTTTGTGGCCAAGAAGGATGGTACCTTGCGTCTAGTCACAGACTACCAATCCCTAAACAAAGTTACCATCAAGAATTTTTAACCACTACCACTTATTGACAACCTCTTTGACGCCTTGGGTGGAGCCACAGTCTTCTCCAAAATTGACCTAACTGCAGGCTACAATCAGATCCGTATTAAGGAGGAAGACATCCCCAAAACAGCTTTCTGTACTAAATACAGCTCATAAAAGTGTGTGGTACTCAATTTTGGTATGAAAAACGCCCCCTCAACCTTTGTGACCTTCCTAAACAAGGTGATTGCCCCTCACATAGGCAAACATGCCCTAGTCTACCTGGACGACATTATTGTCTATAGCCCCTTGGTAGAGCAGCACCACAAGGACTTAGAGGCAGTCTTTGCTACCCTGGAACAACACAAGCTGCTGGCCAAACCCTCCAAATGCCAGTTCTTCCACAAATTGTTGCTCTTCTTGGGACACATAGTCTCAAAGGACAGCATCAAACCCAACAGTCAAAAGATACAGGCCATCTACAAGATGCCACTACCCAAGGATAAGTCAGAACTCCACACCTTCTTGGGAATGGTGGCCTATGTACAACGTTTCATACCTGACTGTGGTGTCTTGAATGCCCCCTTATCCGCCATAACTGGCGCCAAATCCAAGTTTGTGTGGACTCTCCAATATGACCTCTGTTTTAGACGCCTCAACAAGAAACTCACAGCAGCACCTATCCTGCAATACCCCAAACATGACGGGGAATACCAAATGGAAACTGATGCCTCAGATGCATCCATTGGGGGATACTATGAATCAAAAATAATGATGGTGACTTCCTGCCCATAGCCTATGAATCACTAAAAGTTGATAGATGGCAAGTGTTGATATCCTATCCACAACAAAGAACTGTTGGTCATTGTACACTGCCTAGTCAAACGGCTCTGTTATCTAGAACAGCAGGAAGAATTCACGTCACTGACCAACCACAAGTTGCTCATATATTTCAAAACTCAAGCAAATGTTGTAAATGTGCTGTTTTAGCAGAGCTACAAGGGGAAAAATATTTAGAAGCTAGATAATAATCTTTATTTGAGAGATAGTGATTATATAGTCAATGTGAATCAAGGATAACAGGAACATGATTGTTGATCACATGGTTGGATGAAAGCAGGGGGTGGCTTGATCCTAGTAATGAGTCAAGCGCCAAAACAAGGTATCCACCCTAAGGGATCAACATCTGTTCATGTTGTTGGATTTGGTAATTTGAGTTGACTTCCCATTCTGGCTTCAAGTGACCAGGTAATCAGATTGCAGGTCACAAACCTTCCTGTTTGGAACCTTGCTGGCGGGTTGAGCCTGAGATTTTGACACAAATCTATCCCACCATCAAGCCCGCTGGATGGAACTCTTAGAGAGATTCAATATGCTCATACAATAAAAACCTGGTCCAGAACTTGCCATGGCAGACGCTCTCTTGCACCTGTACGTCTGTGCCACAAGAGGAGAAAATGGGCTGGACCCAGACTGGCCCCTCTTGGTGCTTCAGACAAAGGACAAAGGCTTCCCCCTGGCACAGCTGACATAACAAAAGAAACAGTCATTGAGAACAAGCACTTATTTGCAGACATGTATGGAACCTTACATCAAAAAATGTCTGACAGGATCAACATCCTGTATGTTCCCACACACCAGTGAGTTGACACCATCCTATGTTACCATAGGGACCTAGGACACACAAAAGTTGCAATCTCTACAAATTCCTCAAACATAAGGCATGGTGGCCAATCCTGTATCAAGATGTCCAAGAAGTCTTAGAACAATGCAAAGTATGTGAAAAATTTTCAAGAAGTGAGACATCACCTAAGTCAGTACTGCCTATCTGCATGCAGCTACCCTTCAAGGTGTGGGCCCTAGACATTTTCAGCCCCATGTAAGGAAAACATAATGATAAGAAATACATCATCACTGCAATAGACTTTGCTACACAATGGCCAGTAGCCCAAGCAGTAAAGACGCATACTGGCAATGACGTGTGGCGGTTCATAGGAAAAGAAATAATCAGCAAGTTTGGAAAGCCAGAACTCCTGATAACTGATGGAGACAAAGAATTGACCTCTTAAGACACCAATGTATACCTCACCAAGAATGGGGTCAAGCACACCATGACAACACCATACCACCCTCAGGCCAATGGACGTGTGGAGCGGCTAAATGGCAGCCTTGTGCAAGCCTTGGCCAAGCTCACCGCTGGGAGACCTGAAGACTGGTATAAGCAGCTATCAACTGCACTACTTGTATGCCAAACTCGTGTGAATAGATCCACTGGGAAAAGCCCTTTTGAGTTAGTATATGGCACACAGCCCAATATCATTCAAGCACTATCAGGACCCAAGCTGGAGTTTCAGGGATTCTTTCCCTGAATCAATTCATCTTATTGATAATTGGTTTAAAGAGACTAAGACACATCAATGCAACAACAAAGTACTAGATACCAACTTGTACTTGAACCTTAATAATAAGGAGATCTGAACCTGGGACCCTAAAGATGAACTCGGTGTCAATTCAAAATCAATCAGAACACTTACATTACCTATTTATTATCATTCCATTGAATTGAATGACGCTTTCAAAATACCTTTTGGATTTGAAAATGTTAATAATAATGCATATAATGTCACTTACTGCTTGACCTCTGATTTGCTGCGTAGAGCCACCCTGACAATCTGGGACCCGCTTTCTTTGACTTTGGTTAAAGCTCTGTACCTTAAGAAAATGGATCTTCTTGCTTTACACCGCTTAATTATCCTAAACACTGTGGCATTTTCTTGGCTCCTCTTTATGCACCACCTAATAATTAAAATTATTAGTCAACAACTCTATCTACACTTGGAAAAAGGTATCATTTCAATTATAAGATCTCATGTAAATCCCTCTCATTTCCCAAACACCACTTAAATATTTCAGCCTTCATTCTAAGGCTATTTAAGTGTACACACATTATCCATTCCAATTGTTCTAACAATAAAGATTCTTTTCTACCTTATCTTGCCACACCTATCTCTTAGCAAACCTCATTTGAAGCCATGAAGGGAATCTTATTCCTGCTATGGTTTCTAGTTTTCCTTTCTACAACTGTAGAAGGTCTTGAAGATCCTACTCCCACCATTGACTGGCAAAACTCTTCGCCCAACAAAGCCCACCAGAAGGAGTCCCTGGCCAACAGATAGTTCAAGTATCCCTCTGGCCATTGGGGAAGAAAGTTTAATTATGGTCGCCATTCCACTCCTCCACAGGCTGAACCCTTGCTGGTACAACCCCACACATCCTTCTACCTATTGACATACCTGGTAGGGTATTATCTCTTGGGTTGCTTTAGCTCCCTGATGGGAAGTTTTGCTTACTTGGGCCATATGGGCCACCTTGCCATGGTCACTGTGCCCATTGGTTTGGCCATTGCAGGGCTTAACCTAAGGGCCTTGATTCATCAAATTGGGGGCTTGTTCCCAGTAAGGTGGATCCCTGACATGAAGATTCCAAGCAAGGTCCCCCCTTGCTCAGATTCCCAGGTCATAGAGGCCAATGGCAATCAAACAGAAAGAGAAAATAAGTGTCTACAAAAGACATTCATCCCCATCCAAGACAGACATGAAGTTGGTGACAAAGTTTGGGTCATGAACGTTGACAAAAGCAAACTACAACTCAAAAAAAGTAGGCCCAGCAATCATCCTAAAGGTTAACAAAAATAACACTTACCTTGTAAAAGGACTCAGGAAACGTAAACAAGACAAAATCCTCCACCATGATCACCTGAGACCCTGAAAAGCAAGACAGAGACAGTGCAAGACCGCCCTACCCGCCACAGAACAACAGTTAGTCCAGTATGGCACCCAGGCTCCTGACAACCTCCCTGACAATCTACCCCCAGAGGAGGCTGACCTTCAGTTGGGGGGGTGTCAAAACAGCAGGCTCAACCCGCCAGCAAGGTTCTAAACAAGCAATTTTGTGACCCACAACCCAATTATCCAGTCACTTGAAGCCAGACTAGGAAGTCAACTCAAATTGCCAAATCCAACAACATAAACAAATGATGATCCCTTACGGTGAATACCTTGTTTTGGCGCTTGAATCATTACCAGGATCAAGCCACTCCCTTCACCATCCCACTGTGTGATCAACACTATCATGTTCCTGTTATTCATGACTCACATTAACTATATAATCATTGTCTCTCAATAAAGAATATTATCTAGTTCCTAAATATTTTCTTTCTTGTAACTCTGCTAAAACAGCACAGTTACGACACCAGGATTAATATCATATTCCTGATTATATGCTCTACTATATAATCTAAGGTGATGTTTCAAATAAAAATGCTTATTTTTCTAACCTTGCTTTCCCCAAGCCCTCTATCAACACTTAGATTTAGGGCTAAAGTGATTTCTTACACCTGAATCAAATCCCAGAATTTGATTTCATAAAATCAAGCTCTTGTTGAGTATATACTTCTGAGAAGTATAATAAACAAGATAAAGGGGGAAATTAATAAGAGAATAATACTTTATTGGATGATTTTAGAGTATTATATAGTATCATGAGAAGCCATATGTTGTCCATGTATGTCATAGCAGCCATGGGGCTTGTCCAAGTAATATTCCTTTTAGGACTCAAAATGGTTGATCTCCATAATAGATGGGTGAATGATAAGAGTGCCACCAACTTAATGATTAGTTGGGGAATCATTTGGGGAGTCACTCAGGGAATTGCTTTCCCAAGAGGGAGTAATTGAAGAGGTTGCAGCACTCTATAGGATTATATACAGCTAAAATTAAACCTTTCAATATCTACTAAATGATTTAATTAATACAAAGCACTCAATATCACTAAATCCAACTTTTCCTGATTTTCCCTTTATAAATATTACATTTTAAACAATTTTCCAACTTTGACCCCTATATCCTAAAATATATAAGGTATTTAACTTAAATTATTATATCCTATCATTTTCATCACAGTTTGTCAATCTATTTTTCAGCTAATGTTGATGCTTTCTGCACATAACTAATTTATTGTTTTTTATACAATTTAGAGTATGAGATATTGCTTAAACTTGAATTATTATTATTAGAGTGTCTTTTGATGTATATGCCTTTTAAATATTATAATAATTACCACTATAATATTTATTTTTATATGCTTCAGAAAGTCTTTTACCTTATTATTAGCTGAACTAAATCTTAAATAATTTAAGAGATTCGATCGGTAGAGCTTCGCTTTGGCTGCTTAAATTTGCATGACTGTAGTATCCGTTCAATTTGGCTGCACATTCATCATTACATTGCTTGAATATACTGTTTTCAATCCGCATGTGTTGCCTTTCTTGGGCGCACCTCAAGGATGGTTTGTATCGAATTTGTAAAATGATTTCGGATGGGACCAAGAGCCCTATTTATCAAACTTGCAGAGGGAGATGGGTCTGACATTGGTTTTACAGATCTTTATATACTCCTAGCAAAATGCTAACCAGTTTTCAAAAAGCTTGCACAAGTTTTCCGAAAAGCCTGCTGCTGCGTAGTTTTTCTTCGGTTCCTGTGACCTGCTCTGCTTATGCTCCAGGTTTTTAAATTTTTTTTCTTGCTTTAATTCGTCTAGAAACATCCTCTGGTACATTCACTCTATCAAGAAGATTCGAACCTAAAGAGGTTGCTTAGCACTTCGAAAAATCCTAATCTTCAGTAGAAATATACACCGAAGGACTTGAATGAAGAAAACTACAATCGTTTCAGAGATATGAAGAGGAAACTGCCAAAAAAAGACATCTTTGAAGTTACTGGTATTGATCCCATGAAAAAATATAAGGTAATTAAGTCAACCAAGTCACAACTCATTGCTTAGGATTATTCTTTCCTTTCTAATTACGTCACCAAAATGGGCAAAATTATCCCCAGATCTCAGACAGGTAACTTAGACTCTACTTTGTATCCTTCCTTTGCATTTTCAAAGCCTTTTGATATCCGAATCTCATTTCTAAGTAAAAATATTTAAAGTGATAACTTAATTCCTTTAAGTCTGCACAGCTTTTCAATAAAGTGACCAACAACTAATTTTTCTAAGGCTTGACCCCAGATAATCAGAAGAAAGTGGCAAAGGCGATTCGTCGCTCACGAGCTTTAGGTATCGTTTACTATCGAATTCATCTAATATTTAGGGTTTATTCCTTGCTGCTATAAAGACAATCAAGTTTGCTAAACTGCGGTATTTCTACCCGCCTAAAATAAATTTTTAGCTTGCTTTTTTTAATTTCCCCCTCTTAATTGTAATTCTTTTCGCTTTGGGTTACTTCAAATATTAAGGTATGCATTCAAAAAGCTTAATAGGATATTACTAACATTACTATAAGGTATAACCATATTTTTCCAGCAGTACCAAAGTGCTAATCATGTAGGCTCATATCAACTTAATGTAAACAAGGCTCTCAGCTTTTCTTCCGATAGTTCCGCTTGCCTTTAGTCATAGCAAGATAACTGTACTTTTAACATTTCGAGATTTTATCAAGTTTTCTAAGTTTCAGTGGCTGTACAGGATAACGTGATACATTGGTTCTAATTTGAAGTTAAGCCGCACGTGTTTTAGCAGTCTAAAATCGATAACTTCAGAAGTAGGATTTTTGTTTGACATAGGGTTATTGGTTGATGCTAGGGAACCTAACTAAGGTTACAGATTGCCAAATATTTCAAGAGGATTCTGGCTATCTATATGTGCTTACAAAGTTATAGCCATTATAACTCTAGACCCAATCAAACTAAAATAAGAGGAGTTTGCGATTAGCAAATGTTATTTGGAAAACATAACAGTTGAAGGAAGAGATAACGAACCAGCCTAGCAACGGCAATTCAAAAGTAAGCAATAAGAAATCAGGTACGATAGTAAGCGGCTTTTCACAATTTGAGCCTTTTAATTTTATCGGCATTTAATTAGCAACACAAGAGAGCCCAGCACAAGCAGACAAAAAACACCACGTAAGTTTTAAGCCTGAATACTATACACAAGAAAGTTTCTTCACATTCAATGGAGTATTTTGTAGCTTTAGTTGGTACAGACTGCCACCCCATCAGCATTTTTATACTAAGTCAATTTGGAACAGCTTACTTGGAAAGTAAAACCCGTAAATGTATGATAGTCCTACTCCATTCTTATATTGCACAATAGCTATGAATAATGCCTACAAGAATGAACATAAATATTGTCTTAGAAGAATAAAACCTCAACTTTTCACAAATCTTTTAATCTCTATTCTGTCGATAAAACATCCTAGTATCACTTAGCTGCTATAAGAGCCTACCAACATTCCAGTTGAAAGTATCTTGCTTGTGTTGCAACCGAAATGGATATACCAGTTACCACCATATCTCAAAATACACAGGGGGTGCTCAGGGAGTCACCCCATGACAGATCCAGCACCATATTCCCTCTTGATTCCCTTGACTTTGATAAGGAGCGCCTTTTTGGGGAAGCTTCATATATGAAATTAAGAAAGAAGAGAAGTATATTTTATTGGATAATACTTTAGACTTATATAGACTTGGCTGTGGCGGAGATTTAGTTGGATCAAACCTAGGGGTTGGTCATGTGCAGGATGGGTTTGAGCCACTGGATACTTGGACAGACATGTGATATTGCTTGGTTGCCATTCCCAGTATGTCAAACTGTATATTGGAAGAGCACCAAATTGGGCAATGACTGGATGTTGAGTAGGTTGGTGGTAGCCAGAATACTTGTATATCCAGATCCTTGACAACTTGATGGGATATCATATTTCCCTATAAGGATCAAATCCAATTACATTGACAATTCCATCTATGACCTATCTGTATATGGTTGATCCTTTCTTAGATCCCTGCCACCATGCTACCCTCTTGTAGACCAGTGGCTTCCTTTTCCAGTATATTAGCTGTTGATTCCCAATAAAGCTATTATATCATTATTATTTTCTGTCCTTTTTTCTTGGACTGCTGTCTTCCCTAAACCAAGTACTGAACATTAACCAGCTCAGTTTCAACAATGGTAGCAGTGGTAGGTTTGATTAGCAGCCTACCTTCAGGGAAATTCCCTAAGAAAGGGCAGAGCAAGAGCAGTGTGGCTAACTCTCCCAAAGAACCCTTCCTGCCCATTCTCAAAGGAGATATCACAGAAGGTGGTGTCAAAACCCTGAAGTTGATCCACCAGAAATTCCTCAACACAGCTAAGTTGACCTACAACTGTGCTTGATCTTTCTAAGAGCAGAATCCAGGGCATACCAAACTGAGTCTTCCAGCTGAGACCTCCTGGGTAAGAATTTATAAATAAGGGGCCCTACCAATTTGACTCAGGAATGGTGCTTTAGATGTATAGACACCATCCACCCCTGCAACCACATTTCTAATTATATAATTCCTTCATTTTATATAAATGCTTTATTTGGCTTTAATTAATTTCTTCCTATCTGTAACTCTGCTCCAAACAGCATAGTTATACACCAAACTAATTACACAGAAAGAACCACATCACTTGTCTGCTTAAATATTTAATAGATTACTCTTTATTGACAGTGAATTCTAATGTGTGCCCCAAAGAAAAAATTTGCATCACTTCCCCACCTACCAAGAAAAAATACCACCCTGCCCCAAGTTTTTCAAATAATCTGAATGGACAAAGTCATCACCCTTGGAGGTGCTGCAACCAAGTTAGTCACCCAAGTTTCCAATGTGTTACATGGCACACCAGGGGCGCTCATCAAGTCAACCTAAATCAGGCCTAGTATTATAGCTCCACCTGACCCACATGTATAAAAGGATCCCATCTTCTATATAAGGAGCAAAGTAAACCTATTTCAACAATCTCAACATCTATTTGCAGTAGAATGTCAATCCCTATCTTGATTGATGCCAACCCTGAAAGTTCAACATCTTTCTAACATGGTATGAGAATACACCATTTTTTAATAAACATCATATTATTCCTAATTTCTTTTTTTTTCTTATATTGAACCCTTATCTCCCCCCAACTCTGAGTACTGAACTATAGATAGTTCAGCTGCAGCAGAGAGAACCACAGTGAACAACTTTTTTGATCAAAAACATACATACCAAGTTTCTAACATTAGATACCCTGGTAAACTTTGATACCATACAATATTATTGCAGCTGGAAATCACAGCTATCCAGCTTTTAGAGGGCTGGGTAAAGAAGACCTAGATGACAAGAAAAATTAGGCCAGTACTTGGATTTAATAGACAACTATCTACACTCAGTAGTCAGACATTTTAGCCAATCTGTGGATATTTTCATTCCTGCTATATAATGTATAAGCTAAAGCTATAGTGCTGTAACTGTGCTGTATTAGCACAGTTACAAGAGGAAACTGTTGGAAACTAGATGATATCTTTATTTGAAACATGAGAGAGTATACAGTGGGGGTAAGCCTCTTAGAAGGAACAAGGCATCTGCTGATCAATCAGCTTGGATTATAGGGCGTGGCTTGATCCTGGTAGTGAGTCAAGCACTAAATTGAGTTTTCTCTAGATATGGGTTATTGACTGCTTGTGTTCCCTTTTTTTGATAACTTGGATTGACTTTTGATTTTGGCTATGTGTACTATGATAGAAAAATTGAGAGCCAAGGGGTCTTTGTGTAAAGCCTTGCTAGGGGGTTGACCCAGAAGCTTTAACAGTAGTATTTTACTATGCTTTAAATTATACAGGATTCCAATCCAATCCAACTTTGACCAACTTGAGATCAAAATAAATTTCAAGTTGGACTATTCCTGGATGAACATTCTGAAGAGATCTCTGACTATGTATTTTATATTAAGGTGGGTGGCAGGGATTCCAGAGGGCTGCTTGAATCAAATCACAGAATTTAAGCAAAGTGGGATCCTGAAGTTTAAACCAAAGACTATTAGCTCAAAAAATATAGAATAAACTCCCTAGCCTTCTTGTTTAAATGTTACCCACTGATTAAGGACAACATGTATATTTATATCAAGAGTTCTGGTAGCCTTATTAAAGATTTGGATTTGAGAAAGGTAGCTGCTGTAGGATTCAATTATGCAAAGCATCAAGGAAATTCACCATGCGTTCATATGCACATGGATAAATGTGCCTGAAACTTCAAGTGGGGTCACACAGTACCAGGTTCCCACAAACACCTGAAGGAGTTATCCTCTGAGTCTATGGTATCACACAAGGGTATCCAGTGGAAGGACGTCCAAGTCCCTCCACATCTTTAGCCCCCAAATTTATATCCCCCATCCCCCATTTATCTTGGCCGTGTTCCTTTTAATGACGTCTTGAACCCCAAATAAAATTGTGTTTTCTTAAAAAAATATGCATATGAATAAAAACTCAAAATTCTGATAGCTGCTTCAGAACATCTGATTGCTCCCTCTCAAGAAATTATTTCCCACAAGATGAATTGATTGAGGAGTTGAGGTGGCCCTAAACACAAATCAAGATGTTGAACTATGATAAAGAATTCAAGTTTCAAGGGGGTCCAGATTTCCTAAATCCCCATGACTGCCTCAATCTACATGAATACTATGTGACTTATCACTTTTTTATTTAACACTCTTCTTTTATTTCCAATAAAGATACATTAGTTTTAAAAGCTATGACAACAAGCAAAAGTACTTCAGATTTAAACAAAATGAACTCAGATTTAAGAAGAAATAATTCAGATGTAAACAAAATTGAAATTAACCCAAATCTATTGTAAATCAATATAAGTTTGCTTCTTTTTTAATTTTTTACATCTGAGTTATTTTGCTTAAATCTGAGTTCATTTTGTTTAAATCCAAAGTATTTTTGCTTGTTGCCATAGCTTTTAAAACTACTACATCATTATCTGCTTTAATTTTTTTCTTTTTTATATTATATAAGCCACAGAAGTATATAAGTGATAGTGATAGCAAAAGCAGGATATCCATACTTAATTTATGTAAGGGAAAATTCATCTAAAGAAAAAGATGCAAAAATGACACTCCCTATTAGCTAAAGAGCCTACAAGGAAGAAAAAACTATCCCTGAATAATAAAACATCTTCAAAAATATACTCATACCTATTGAATAGTTAACCTTCCTTTTTGCATAAAGAACCTTGAACCAACCCACATAACAGGTGAGGCCTGAAATATCACCTCTAGTATTCCAAAGCCTCCACTCCACAGAGATGATTACTTTTGATGAACTATGGCAGGAAAATGCCACACTATAGATACAAAGCCCTCAAGCTAAATCCACACAGTTTGGTCATCCTCAAAGGCTCTGAGAGAGTGAAATCTCACTCAGATTCATAGCAATTGCCCCAAATTTTTATGTGAATTGTTCAAAGTCAACCTCACTCAGAATGAGAACTGGGACCTCTTTGAAAAGGCTTTCATTGAGAATTTAAACACAAGGAAGTCAACAAGATGGTTTATCAAAAACTTAAGGAGCTCAATATTATAGGGACTATGAATGAATACATTGTTGCCTAAAAAGACATCCAAGACAGTGCACCTATCAATATGGATTTTGATGATTTCTCTAACCATGTGAGCTTTCATGACAGCCTCTCATCTCATTTCATGAGACATTTCAAGCTAAATAGCTGCACCAACCTTCAGGAAACATTCCAGAAAAGAAAAATGCATCACAAAAAGCAAGCACTTGACACTACCAGCTCAAACCCAGAGGAGAAACTCACAACTCTCAGACCAATCACATGCAGAGCACTGAGAAAGCACTTGAAACAGTATAGTATCAAGTGAGTTCTTAGAAAAGCTGCCCTCCTCACACCAAGACTTGTAAAGAGAACAGGAAATAAACTCAGTTATCATATCCAAGTATCCTTTAGTGCTACTATACTTTTTGCCTCAAAAACTGGAGCTAAACTGCTCACTTATCTTTTCTATTTTTTAAAATATCAAGACACAGCATTATTTGACACTGGAGTAGGCCAGTCCCTTGTTAACAAAAAGCACTGTCCTTATGGAGTTAACAAACTCTAAAAGTAATTTAAAGCATTTGATAATGGCATATAACAGAAGTATCACAGTCATCATAGAAGCTAAACCATTCCAGGTATAATAGAGAATTCAGAAACTACCCTAGGTGGTCCAATCATAGCCATAATTTGATATAAAGTGGTGCTGGGACTTGAATGGATGAGAAAGAAAAAACTACATATTGATTGAAAAAGTTTTATCATAACCATACATCAGGATAAAGTTCATTGCCATGTCTATCCCACACACCTTGACACCCTCATGTGAGACTATGTATTTATAAAGATCAACATAACTAAAGAAAAAAGAGGCATCAGCAAGATCAATTGAACACATGCCCTTATTAGATCATTCACTTCAAGGATATAGAATCCTCAAAAGAGCAAGATTTCATAGACCAGCAGCTGGTCAAAGAGTTTCTTTATGTCTTTCAGGAGAATTTTCCTGGGTTAACTCCTGACAGAAGCATCCCAAACAAAATTGAATTCAAAGGGAGTATACCCAAGGCAAGAACTTTTTATTCTTTGAAATGACAGTAAGACAACACCCTAAAAAAATAACTAGACAAAGAATTAAAAAAAGGGCCCATAAGATCACCTATATCCACATTTGGAGCAGCTTTCTTTTTTGTGACCAAGAAAGAAGGTGGTCCTCAACTTGTCATTGATTATCAAGCACATAATGAAGTCACAACTAAGAATAGGTATATTGTGACTCTGATTTTTGACCTCTTCAATGTCTTAGGGGGTCCCAAGTATTCACTAAGACTTAAAATTACTTCAGGATACCATCAAAACTGATTCAAGCTCAAGGAAATTTTAAAAATAGCATTTGAAACTAAATGTGGTTCCTTTGAGTATATAGTAATAGAATTTGGAATAATCAGTGCTCCCAGCACCTTTTTTATATTCATTAATGAAGTGTTCAAAGAGCATATTAGAAAACACATGATAGTTTATCTAGATGACATAATAATCTAAATTACTAACATTGCACAACACTTGAAAGACATCCTTATGATACTCATTACACTACAAGACAACCAACTAGTGGCCAAACTATCCAAATGCACGTTCTCTTTCACAGATTTACCCTTTCTAGGAAATATCATCAGCAAAGAAAGAATAAGATCAGATCCTGAAAAGCAGGAGCCATAACTGACATTCTGCTGTCCTGTAACAATACTGAGCTCTAAAATTTCTTAGAAATGATTGTGTATGTCAGAATTTTCATCCCAGATTAGGGAGCACAAACTCCTCTGTTATCTGCAATCACTGAAAAGACAAGAAAAATTTTCTGGGACCTTCTAAAATAGAAAAACTTCTGACAACTCAAGGAAAATATGATCATGGAAGCCATCCTATGTTACCCCAACTGAGAGGTAGTCTATGATCTGAAAAAAGATGCATCCAACATTGCTATTGGTGGGATACTTATAATAATACAGCAAACAAAGATTTTCTTCCTGTTCAATATTAATCACAGAAACTCTCATATGGTGAATAAAGATACTTCATCCACAACAAAAAACTAATAGCAATTGATCATTGTCTAATGAAACAGTTTTGATATCTGAAAGATGCACAGATATTCAAAGTGTTAATCAACCACAAATCACTAGTGTTCTTCAATACACAACAGCACCTCTCAAGAACAAAATATGAATGAATGGACCTTATCCAAAGGTATTCCATGATCATCAATTAAAAACCAGACAAAGAGTTACTTAAAGCAGACACCCTATCAAGGCTTTAGCATAAAAATCTGCTCTGTAACAATGGCAAAGATCCTGATTATCCAATGTTGATAATGGGTAACCTTCAAGAGGGCTTCTCACCTAGAAATGCAATGGACTTCCAAGAGAAAGCCCTCAAGAAAAAACATATGTTTAAAGCATTAATGGTGCACTTCACTGCAGACTACCAAGTAGAGACACTGTAACTTTGTTCAGTCAACACAAAATATTGGCATCATCCTTTTTTATCATAGAAGATCATAAAAAACCTACAGAAAAACTTGTAAAAATATATCAAGCATGTGGTTCCAATCTCTATGACCCAAAAATTTAAAGTATGAGCACTGGTCATTGTGGGATCTATTCCTGGTGATAAAAAGAAAATAATTGCCATGTTTAAAGAACCTGAACTCCTTGTCACAGATGAAGGTAGATAAATTACTGCCAACAACAATAACATCTACATTGATAAATAGGGCATATATCACATAATCAGCAGCCCCCACTATTCTCAAGTGTTGATAGAGTTGAAAGATTAAACAGGTCTCTTTTAGAAGAACCAAGAAAGATGTCTGCCAATGATTACTGCCTCTGAATGAACATTATATCAACAGCCCTGGTGATTTTATACACTTGAGTAAGTTAAATCATAGTCAAAAGCTCATAAAAAATAGTGTATGGACATAAAATAACCATTGTCATCAGTAACTTGAGGCCACATCTTCCACTTTTAAACAAATATTCCAAGTGAAGATGCTTCAAAAGTGCAAAGAGAAAGACAAGGCTAAACCAGAAAAGAAAAGATTTAAAAGAGAAGCCATCACACTCCAAGATGAAAGATTATTAGTAGGAGATGAAATCCAGGTAGTAAAACATGACTAACACAAACTTGACCCTGGCCTAAGAGGACCAGGCATTAGCATGGAATTCAAGACCAACAATAACTACCTTATCAAAGAAATTAGCACAAAAAATATCAAATTAATGCACCATGAAAGAATCAGATTATACAAAAAGGCAGGTATAAAGATATTTTCATTTATTAGTATCCAAGGATAAACTGAATTAATACCAGGGATAGCTCTTAGATCACCTCAATGAAATTCCCAAAGCTCTGAATTCAAATACCCAAGGAATAATTTCACAACATCTTTTATTAATCCCTATTGGAAAATATTTTCTCCAATAAATCACTAAATTGCCAAGTAAAAGGTGACACCCATGTCATATCCAGATAAAATACAATTATCAGACATTTGAGCCCCAAGAGGAACAAGATTAACACACACATTATGACTACCATGATATAAATAGATACTAAGAAGCTCATCAGTTAGATATATAAATAATTTCTTCAATATTTGATAAAGATATAATTTTCTTTAAATTCTCCCTTTATTTTGTATATTATACTTCTCATAAGTATGATTGCAAAATAGGCAACACAGAAAAATGTCTTCCCATTCAAAATAAGAGACTAGCAAACATTGTCCACTGTATAGAAAGATGATGTTATTATTTAGAGGGGGCATAGTTACTTCACAGGTATTTACAGACCACAAGTCCCTACAATACTTGAATAATCAGTCTTGTCTCTAAAGGTGGAATTCAGACAAGCAGGCTAGGTGAAATGTCTTTCTTCTATCTGCTGAATATAGAATACAAACCTGGTAAGGAGTTGTTTACATCTGATGTTATCTCCAGGTTGTATACCAAGACTTTTACCAGCATTGAAGACCTAGACTCCAACTGGCTTTTGTTGTACTTTACCCAGATATTACCTGTTAAAAAGATACCAACTCCACTATCCTCCCCAAACTAAAGGAATACAAAAAAATTCATCACTGATGCCAGAAATATCTTCTGTTAAGCTAAGACTATAAAAAGGCTCCTTATATCCTCATCACACAGCAATAAGATACATCCTACAGTACCATTGTACCTCAGGATATATTTGAAGACATAAACTTTATGAAATCATGAAGTGAATGATCTGGTGGCCACATATTTTCCAAGGGATCTTAGATCTTCTACAGATGTGTGTGCTTTGTGAAAATAATTCTTCCATCCCAGTGCCTGCTAAATCTTTTCTACCAGTGAAATCAATGTAGTCCTTTGATCAATGGGCCTTAACATTATTATACATGTACTCAAGTATAAGGAAGACAACAAGTACATTATCACTGCCATTGGATAGTTTATATGGCATCCTGTTGCATGGACAACCACTAACTGTGCCAACATCACCTTGACTTTCTTTACTGGGAAAAGGTGGCTTGTTTTGGCTGACCAAAAAACCTCATTACTAATAGTGACAGAGGGCTGGTGAGAGTGTTATTAAGGTATAATTATTCAAGAATGTGCTGGAGCAAGTGATGCCCACCCCTTATTATCCACAAGCTAATAAATGAGTGGAAAAACAAAAAGTTTTCATTGTCTAAATAATATATAATTTTTCACTAGACCACCCAACATATTTTGAGCTAAAGTTTATCCACAGTCATACCAACCCTGTGGGTAAGAATGAATCATATCCTATGATTCATATCCAACAGCCTCATGTTTGGAACATCAGATGGATTTTCATAAATTAAAAAGGGTACAATATCCTCATTTACACCTTCTAAGTCCCCTCTCACTGTCACACTCTTTATCACACAATTGTGCACCAAGGCACACGTAGCTGAGCAGGAACAGTTACAAGGGATGCTAAACATTTGAAATCCCAATACACTGTAAGAAACTCTATAAATACAATCAACCCATATCAGACTAAATTAGACCCTTATTGTCTTGGAGCTTTTAAGGTTACTGAAATCTTGAGCAATCATACTTACTTCCTGAATGATGCTAATGTTAATATAAAGCAGCTTTATCACAACAGATCATGTCTCTGCTGCACTATTTCTTCCCAGAAGCACTTCTCCTGAACCTCTTCAGAAGCTCCACAGGTTTTCATAGTTATTGAAGGCAACATGATGGAGGTAAAGGGCAGTTTTTCAGCAAAAATAGAAATATCAGTTATCAACATATCTCATTGCAAACAAGGGGCGCTCAGCAAGCTACCCCATGACAGGTCTAATGTCATATCTCCTCTCAAATACATTGATCTAGCATAATACTATGTTTTTCTATAAAGAGCAAAGCCAATTATGACAACAATCTCACAAATTACCTTATCCAGCACAAGCTTACACCATAACTTGTCACTACCATTATCACCACCCCCTCAGTGGTCCAATGAATTACTACCTTGATATATTAATTCTCCCCTTTCTTAATAAAGACCATCTTATCCAAATCACTTTCCCATTCTCAAAAGGACTGTTATCTTACCCAAAATCCTAAATACTGAGCTATAATAGTTCAGCTGCAACACTTCTGATTTTAATAAAGATATCAATCTGTTGTGCTATAGCTCTTCAGAAATCAAAACATGTCCTGGGTCAATGCCAGGTGCCAGCTGGGAGGGGGTTCCATTTAAAAAGTTATCAGGTCCTTTAACCAAAGTGTTTTACTTTGCTTGGAGAGCTTTGAATTCTTCCAATAATTTTTCTATGACCATCCTAGCATCTCTTTCATGGACTATCACCTCAGCTGGTGTGCTTCCTTCCTTGGGTTGATACCGTTCCTGGAACAGTCTCTTGAACTTCCCAGGAATTCCTTGTCTCTGGTGGTTGTCTTGATTCTTTCAGTAATTTGGTCTCACTCCTCTTCAGAAGATTGGCTAGTGAAAAACTTCCTGCAGCAATGCCAGTAAACATTCTCCTCCCCTATGTTGGGATAATGAATGTGGTGAACTTTTATCATGGTGAACTTTTATCATGGTGAACTATAGATAATCAAGGAAGTTTTTTAGAGGTCATGAGTGGTGTTTATTGGCAACTGTGGCAAGTTCAACTCCCTGATGATTGACTCCCTGGTGCTTGAAACTATAGTAAAGTGAGAATTCAGCTTTTTCCCTGATTGACAACTGGAAATTGACGCTTTTTTAATTAACAGATCTTGATGTACTGAAAACTTTTGATATAAACCAATTAAGCTATACAGCTATGGTATACTAAAGTGACTCCAGAGAGCTCAAAAATGCAATAAAAATTGTACTTTAATAAATGAAAAAAGGAGAAATAAGCAATTATTTCTCATTTTACTATGTAATTTACACTCATTATTATAAAAATATTCTTGATTACCATATAAATTAAAATTTCAATGAAACAAAAATAAAAACAAACACAACAATAGAAGTTATGCAAAATATGAAGAAATATTAATATTTATTTGATATAGTTAATATAAGCACAAATATGAATATCTTATGTTTTATTAGGAAATTAACAAAAATTAAGATATTTCATTCACTTTCAATAATAACTATTCATTTCAAACTTACCATGTATACATAAAATAATCAGTGCTATCTAATTAAATCAAAAAAAGAAAAATTAAAACTAAAAACTAATTGATCAAAACTAAAAAGTAAAAATTAAAGCTAAAAAGTTAAAACCATAGAAGCAAGCAAGTTTACTTTTCACCCTTCTTCCCCCTTTTCATTTTAGCCCCTTCCAGAAGGGCAGTTGCAATGAGCTCAAGCTGCTGCTTGATTTCTGAGGCCTTGTATTTATGCTTGGCTGCATTTTGAATGGCCTTGGTGAAGAGGGTGGAGCGGGTTGTGGGCTTGGTGGGGGGATGCGGTTTGCCAAGTCACACAGCTTGAAGATGGTTTTCTCCTGCTTGTGCTGCAGGAGGGAGAAGAACTTATTGAACTTTGGATTAAGCCCAAAGTTGTCCTTAAGATGCTTGTGATAAGCCGCTAGTGCTGAGGTGGTCTTGAGCTCCCCGTTGATGGCCGCCCGTTAAACGTTCCAACTGGCCTTGGCACGGGCCTTGCCTTGTCTCTGTGTGACAACCTTTCCAATCCACTGGGGCTCAAAGTACTTGAGAAAAGGCTTGAACTCTGAGTGCTTTACTAAGCAAGGATCCTTTGAGAGAACCTCAAACCCCTGCACAGTGTGCTCAGGCTTTAAAAAGCCAAGGCACTAAATTGTGCAAGCACAAATTTTCAGGTGTCCAAAGTGTCCCTCTGGCTCAACCTACTTAGCTTGGCATGGGCCTGCACATTCCAAGCAACTGCTTGGTGGCAGTGAAAGTGGCACCCCTGCACCTCTCTGCTGAACAGCTGCTCTAATTCATTGAACTGAGCAGGCTCAAAGTCTATGATGCAAATGTGAGGCCCCAGAGCTCTCAGCTTTACCTTTTCCTCCAAGTCCAGGGTGTCCTGGTCCCTTTCAGCAGCAGGAGGGTTGGTGCGGGTGTAGGGGGGTCTTCTTGGCATTGTTGCCATCAGAAAAGAGGGAAAGTGCTTGGAAAAGGATGGATAAAGCATGGGTGTAGATGGCCTTGGTGGCCCCAGGGAGAAGAAAGAAAGCAAGTTGAATCACCTGGATGTCAATCTGGGCATGAATCATCCAGAGCTGCTTGAACATCCGGGGGCAAGTGGCAAAGGTACCATCAACTAGCCAGGTTGAAGCCCTTTTCAACTTCATTCAGTTCTGCTGAGTTGAGTAGCAGATTATGCAGTCTTTGATGGCAGGCCTGTTGTTATGGAGGAGGAAGCACTCCCCACTCAGAAGCTTCTTGAGCTTGTGGGTGAGCATAAGCTCCAAGAAGACGTCCAAGGCCTAGGGGGGAGGGGGATTGGTGGCAATACACTTATCACTTATGAACTTAACCAACTGTTCCTGGGTTGGTACCAACTTAAGATTTTTGGGTTTTAAATGCTACAGGGTCTTTATAGCCAGATTAGATGCCCAGAGGTGAGAGAAAGTTGGGATCACCTGGACAAGGTACCATTTTAACATCCAGGCTATAAGATGATTGGGGGGCTCACAAGAGTGCTCCCTATTCTTGGCAGTTACTTGCTCCCAGACCTTGCTGTTTAGCCATGCCCCACAAGTCTTATCCTCACATACAAAGTTCTTGCTCTTGGTGGCGCGCTTTTGATCATTACAGTTAAAAATGTAATTGTCAGCAACATAGCCAGGGCCACCTTTTACTGACATGATGGGGAAAAACAGGGGAAGCGCTTGGGGACTTTGAACTCTCTGTCCATATTGTAGATATTGTGGATGGCCAGTGGATCCCAAGCCACATGACCAGAAGCTTTGAACTTCTTGGAGTACTCCTCAGGCTCATCTTGGGAATCAGATGAGGAAGGGGGGAAGAGCCATCAGGAGAGGGAGGGGAAGGGTTCTTTGAGGCCTGCCTGGATGCCTCCTTTTTCTTACCAGAAGAAGAGGTGGGCTCCTTGGCAGCCTTTGACTTCTTGGTATGGCGCTCCCTGGTGGGTTTGAAGTCAGCCTCTGACTTGTAAAAAGAGTGGTCAGTGAGGGAGTCATCACTTTTATTTGAGGAATTAGGGGAGGAAGTTGAAGATGAGGGTGGAGGGGGAGGAGTGGGAGGAGATGGGATGGGGGGAGTTGGAGTTGGAGTTAGAGACTTTGCCTTTGCAGGCTTCTTGACACGCTTGGGGTGGTGGCTGGTTTCTTGGAGCCCTTTGAGGCTTGGCGCTTGGTAGGCTTGTTGGATTTGGATGATCTTGGCTAAAGAAAAGTTTAGTTTTATAAATAAAACAGTATGAAAGATATAAACACAGAGGTAAAGCAAAGTAAAAGTTAAATAAAAAGTATGCAATTAAAGCTTTATTTATCAAGAAAAAAACATAACAAATTAAATAAAAGCAAAATAGGAACTTAAAGTATAGATATAAAGGTTAAAACATAGAAAATAAGTGAATTTATGATGAAGTATCAAAGATGTTAGGTTCAGCATAACATCTTAGTGCTAAATCAATGTAAAAGTATAATTAAAAATAAAAAAATATAAAAATTATATGGAGAGTAGCAGTAAAAGTAGTAGATTATAATTGCAAAAAAATATAAAAAATATTATGTGGAATTTTTTTATTGGGAGTTGAAAATTTAAAACATAGTAAAGTGTCAAGTTTGGCACTGTCAATCAGCTGGGAAAAGCTGAATTCTCATTGAGTGAAAAAAAAGCTGAATTCTCACTGTCAAGTATGCCAGAGTCAAGCAGAAAAATCAAATTAACTATGTTTTTTACATATAAAACTTGCTTAAATTTAAAATGGGTTTGAAAGTTAACCCAAAAGCAAGGCAGTTTCATATGCTCAAAAATAAAAAAATACAACATAAGTTAAAAAAGTAAATGAGTAGGAAGGTGTTTATTAGTGATAATATTATGCTGTGAGAAGCTGGAAGTGACTTATTTATCATAGTGTTGGTTAAAACGTTAAAAAGCTCTCTGTACTAATCCCCAAGTTAAAGTGACAAGTGGACAAGTGTCAAATGGCGCTCATAGTGCGTCACATATTAATTTAGCCTTAATTCTGAGCCTTTGATTAGTTAAATCTGAAACCAATTGGGTGTCAAGTGGATAGAGTCAAACAAAAAAGATGCCAAGTTTCAGTTTTTTTATAAATTACATATGAAATCTCTTAATAAATTGGGCTTAATTTATGTGGCACCACTTAATCCACAAACCCGGAAATGACATAATGTAAAACAAGTGGGGTATTTGATTAATGTCTATACCACTAAATCCAGTATAGTGGTGCTTGGGAGCCTAATTAACAACTATGGACACTACTAATAAAAATATAATAGTAAATAACAAATTTTATATAAGTGCATATTTATTTTATTAATAAAATTAAAATTTGGCTTAAAAAGTGTCAAACTGGTCACTTTCTGTTTTAGAGTGTCAAACACAGGTTTTTTCATTTCTATTAGCAAACTTACTTATAAATTGCCCCTTAAATTAGTATTTTAGCTAACTGAATTATTAAGCAGAGTCAAGTTCAAGTAAATTTAACCTTGGTTTTTGGTTTCAAACCCCTAAATTACTAGTAAAAATTAGCTTAAAATCAGTTAAGCCAAAAATACTAATAGATTCACATATGTGGCACTCAACTACCTGGTACTTGACAAAGTGTTGAGTACCAGAGAGTCAATCACCAGGGAGTCAAACTTACTACAGTTGCCTGTTTATTGGGTATATAATAAAGATACTCTTAGAAACCTTCTTTATTATAGCCTGTTTTGGGTGTGGTCTTTGTGTAGTCAGGATCCTTGGTCCTCTGCTCCTTGGTCTCCTTGCGCTTGGTTTTGAGCTCCTTCTGTAGCTCCCTGAAGTAGATGATCTCCTTGTTTCACTTAATCACCTCTTATATAGCTCCTGGTTTAAGCCAGATTCTCTTCTGATATGTTTCTTTTTCCAAGCTTAAACTATTATCTTTTTATATCTATAATAAATTAAACCTTGTACTTACTCTAGCCAATCAGGGAAGACTTTTCCTTTCAGCCACTTGATTTATTAGGCTTTCTCTCTTGTTTTATCAATGAAAAAAAAATTGATAAAACAAGCCTTAAACTGTAGCCAATCAGAGATCTGGATCCATCAATTGCCCCAAACTGATCCCCTAATCTACCTGATGTTGCCTCTTGCTCAAACAGGCCGCTGTTACTTCCCAGAAAAACTCTGACCATTCCTGAGCCGTGTTTTGAATGGTTTTCATATTTTCTTATTATGTTTTCCTGTGGCAATTCACTTATTTTTCCTTATGTAAAACTTAAGGAATTTGTTCCCATGTTTTGATCAATGTTTCTCTGTTATTTTTCCCTTGGCAAAACTCTAAGGCCCCATTGTCTCACTCTCACTCTGTGCTATAGCCAACAGCAAAATGTTTTGCCCTGCTTTCAAAGTGTCCTTACCCTGATCCTGTCCAATCCTGCTCTCCTGTTCTATTGATTCCACTTAGTAAATTCCTATTTATTATTTTAACTCTTTTGTTTCTTTTTCTAATTCCTTTATTATTTCAATTCATTTCCTTTTATTTATTCTTTTATTAATTATTTCCTTTTTATTTCTTTCTCATAATATACTTTTCTGTTTTCATTTTTATATTTATTTCTTGTTTCTCTTAATCTTTAAATCTTTTTTCCCTTGTTCCTTCTCCTTCTTTCTTTCCAGTCACTATAGATGACCTCCACCTAGTCCTTCTGCTCCTTCTCTCTTCTGTTTTCAACAAATGTCCTCCATCTGGGCTTCTCTATCCTGGTAGTCCCATCAGTCAACACCTCAGACTCAGGCAATAAGTCTCTGCGCGTGAATCAACCTAGACTTGACCCCCATAAGTGAACTTCAGTTTAGGTCACCAAAAGCAAGCACACTTCATGCAACTAACTGTTTCTACTCACCCAAGTGGTTAATCTTGAGCTTTCAAGTGTAAAGTAACTAACTTCACTCCCTAGAGCCCTCCAAAATGTTAAGTTCTGCAGCTTTTTCTCTGGAAACCCATCCTAATGATAGTTCTGAACTTTCTATGATTTCCCAGCAGCCTTAAGACCTCCTTAAGGCCACCCTAAAGTCACAGAAAGAGAAAATCTACTTCCATCCCAGGAAAGTAACCCAACTGTATCCTCACCCCAGTTGGTATCAGGATTTTAATGCTACCTCAGCACATCCATCCCAGGGTAGAACCTTAGCTTTATTCTCACTCCAGCTAGCCTCAGGATGCCTATACCCCTTGGTATAATCATTCCAGGGTACCCAACTTCACTATCATTCCAAAGCACTAGTAAGGGGCCATCTTACTACACCCCAAGGCATAGACTAATGCTCTAAATTACCAAAATTAGAAATATCAATACTCCAACCAATATTTACCTGTCTTGGGCATGCAAACTTTACTTGACCAATATCAAGCCCTCGCCTGCAAAATAGCTCCTCGTGCGGATCATCACACAATCTCTTCTAAATCTTCCCCTTTCTTGTGTTGTGTGCTTCCCAGAAGGATATCCATGAGAATAAAAAATATCTGGTAGCTAGTCAACTCGGGTTTGAGATTAAATTAGAAACAATGGAGGCTTGAAAATCAGGTGTTTTAGACCCATCGTTACCTTTTTTCATGGATACACATGAAGTTATGCCTAGTTTTAAAATGTTTATGCCGTTTATGAAATATCCGAGTAAAAGTGCATAAGATGAAGGCTGCAAGCTTTAAAGCCTGGGCTAGTTGGATAGTAAGCGTCAATAGGGCTACACATTCTAAAAGAATTCTATCAATATGAAGGAACTTAAAAAAGATGTAATCCGGCGGATTGCCATAACATTTAATTCGACTTACGAGTATTTAAGAGGATATGGGAGTCTCTTTCAAAGTTAGAAAAGCTTTTGGGAGCATAGTAGCTGAAGAGAATCCCAGGAAACTTTGCTCTGAGTCGAGTAAGCTGGGTTAAGGTAAGCAAGGCATGCACCTCTTGAATTTGCGGAGAATGGGCGATTATTCTCCTAAGTGTGGCAAGACTGCTAGTTGAGCCATAGAAGTACTTTAACGAGGAGAGGTCATCGGTCCAACCTGTAGTATCGATATAAGCATCAACGACCAAAGTTTCCAAGTCAGGAAAGCCCGAAGACATCCAAGCAAAGAAGTTTCCACAAGCTGTAACATTAGAGATAACTTTGAATTTAGTTGCCTTAAAGTCTATTGCGGACCACCGCATGATTAGAAGTAGGTCAGATATCCAAGTCAATCTTTTCTCTTCCAAAATAAATCTAAACCCATCAACCCACCTGCTAACTCCGGTGGAAAAGGAGCACTCTTTAATACAAGGTCTAGTTGGAGTACCATCTGATAAGCGAGTATGAATGAATTGGCTAAAAAGCAAACTGACTTGGTCAGGAATGTTTTCTTCTGAGGCTAAAGCTACATCACATTCATAGAATTCTAAAGAGATTACAGCCTTCTCTGAAGAAACAAATCCTACATTGCGGATGAGCCTTTTCTTCCAATCAAGTTTAAGCAATGAGAAATCTGTGTCATAAGCTCTAAAGAACAAATGAAAGCTTAAGAGACGCGGAAATATTTTGCCAATATTGCCAGGTATGAGGAGTCTATCTCCATCCGAGCTTGAGGTGAATGACTCCAACATATCAAATGAGGCTGACGTCTTAGTAAAGTCGTAGATTACATTAAGTAAGTAAATTGAAGTAAGCTGGGAGAAATGGCAATGAAGATCAAGACTAATCTGGTTGGGTAGGCCAAATACTGATAGGTGCTTAATTAGCTTTAGCTCTTTGCAAAGATCCAAAAAGTAATAAGGGATTTTTGTGAAATACAACAGACGTAAGGAATGGATGCTGGAGAATAATTGAAAATTGATGGTAGTCTCATCAAAAGGCCCTTGGAGAAAGGCATCTTCAGAAACACTTAGAATTTTAAAGTACCCACTATACTTTGTCAAGATCGAAGAATAATCGACCTGATGCTCTTTCCCTTCAGCATAAAAATGTTGGAAAACTCTTTTAGAGATAAGAGTGTTCCAATATTTACTTATCTGACGCAATTCATGCCAGTCCTCTACTTCAAGGTAGTCAAGTACTTCATCAAGCACAATTAAAGGAAGAACCATATCTAGAAAGAAAAATGAGATGGTTAGGTACATGCAAACTGAGAAAACTAGAGCGGATAGAGGTAAACTATCAGTCAAGAGGGATAAACCTAAGTTTAGAAATATATAATTATTTATAATACATTAAAGGCAAAAAATTGTGATGCCATAGAAAGTACAAAAACCAAAGACAGAATGAACAAGGACAAAATTTAGAACATCGAGATAAGCGTTTTAAAGTTTCACATATATTTGGAATTTAAGTATTTATTGCTACAGTTTCAGAACTTTTAGAAATAGGCCTTTGAGATTGAGCAAAAAAATGTTCCAAACTCTAGTAACAAAACTATCTGAATTTGCCAACCCTAAGAAACTTTGGTGGCAAGAGAGAAGGGTCTATCTTTTCCCATCGTATGAATTCGATAAGGTAGAAGGTGGTACCAGATCTGAACTGCACCAAATCTCGAATATTCCAATTTTCCAAAAAGCTTGCAAAAGTTTTCTGACTTGATTTTTTTAAATAGAACTTTTATTAAAGCTGTTTAAGAGCGGCAGTATAAAGGACCACAGCCTTAGTGAATTGGGGATAGGTGGGTCAATTTAATGCTTTTGTCGTCATTGGATTGTCTGGCAGGTCTATGCTAGAAATTCCAACTGTGGGTAAAATCCAATAGCAGTCACATAGAGGTCAGGCTAGGCAAAAGTCCCAGGAATCGAACCTGGGACCCCTGGGGCCAATCAACTAACTTGGGCACATCCAGGTTCTGGTTTGTTTTAAATTATTTGGTTTAAATTATGTCCTCTCAATTTCAATAAACAATCTCTCTCTTCTAATCTTAACTTTTATTTTAAGTTATTGGCTGCAGGGAGCTTTCACAGAGACAGGTGCTGCTGTCACATTGGTTTGTATGTCTCTTTCTCTGTTTGAATCAAATATTGGATATTTGAAAGCTTGTACTTCAAGAGCACAATCTAGTGCTTGTTTGCAGTGGTAAAAAATCAAGAGCTTGGCAGGATAGAACCTGAATGATATTTTTTAAAGTTGATACTATAAACCATCTAATTTTCCCATCATTTATGGGGCTGCTTCAGCCAAGCCTTGGTCAGCTGCAGCCAGTTTCTGGCTCTGGGTCACTCAGTCAAAGAATCATTTAAAAAAGAAATATAAGCCAATCCAGGTTGGCCTTGCAACCCAGAGCTGGAAGCTAGCTGGAGCATCCTTATTCACCCAGACCAAGGTTCTTGGTTCTCATCTAAAATCATTTAAATTTAAACCAAAGTAATATTTTGAACACAGCCATATGGGAGTCAGATGCCCTTATCAAGGCCCATATTAACTGCACTATTATCTGAAAAGGCAAATAAAAAACAAGACATCAAGAGCAAGGTTAGGACCTAAAATTTATTACTGTAAGTGTGCTGTTTTAGCAGAGTTAATAGGAAAAAATATTTGCAAACTAGATAATTATCTTTATTTGGAGATAGGGATTATATAGTTGTGCTGAATCATCTTAAAAGGAGCATGACCATGTAGATCATTTAGTTGGATGGTGAAGGGAGGTGGCTTGCTCCTGGTAAAGGGTCAGGCGCCAAATTGAGTCATCCACTGTATAGAATCAGTGTTTTTTCATGTTGTTGCTTTTGGAAATTTGAGTTGACTTCCTTGTTTGGGCACAGGACACAGGAAAGTTGGATTGCGGTCACAAACCCGCTTAGTCAGAACTTTGTTGGCGGATTGACCCTGCTGTTTTGACACCCCCCTGGCTGAAGGTTGGCCTCGTCTGGAGAGAGATCATCAGGGAGGTTGTCAAGAGCCTGGGCTCCATACTAGACTATTTGCTGCTTGGTTACGGGTAGTGCGGCCTCATGTTGCTTCTGTTGGGCTTTACAGGGCCGTAACTAATCATGGTGTAGGACCTTGTCTTGTTTGCGCTTACCGAGTTCTTGTATCAGGTAAGTGTTGTTATTGTTTATCTTGAATATGATGGTGGGGCCTACTTTTTTGGGCTATAGCTTGCTTTTGTCTGTATTTATTACCCAGACCTTGTCTCTGACTTTGTGTTTAGTGTGAATAGGAACAGATGTGTCTCAAAGAAGTATTTCTTCCTTTTCTAGCTGATCACTGTTAGCTTGCAATACTTGGGGTGCTGAAGGAGGGGAAACTTTGTTGGTCATTTTCAACTTTAGCCCCATAAGAGCTTGGATGATGTTTGGTTGTCTGCCATATATGAGCTCAAAGGAGCTTTTTCCAGTGGATATGTTCACCTGGGTGCAGCATACAAGAAGCACAGTTGATAGCTGCTTGGCCCAGTCCTCAGGTCTTTTGGCTGTGAGCTTGGTAAGGGCCTGCACTAGGCTGTCATTCAATTGCTCAAGTTGGCCATTGGCCTGAGGATAGTAAGTCATGGTTACAGTGTGTTTGACTCCATTCTTTGTAAGGAAGATGTTGGTGCTTTATGAGGTCAATTTCTTACCTCCGTCTGTGATCAATAGTTCAGTTTTGCCAAACTTGCATATTTATTCATTTTTAAAAAATATTTAAACATTGTTGCCAGTATGTGCTTTCACTGCTTGCACTACTGGCCAGAAAGTGGCAAAGTTGATGATGGTGATGATGTATTTTTTTGTAGTTATGTTTTTCTTGCATTGGCCCAACAATGTCAAGGGCCCGCACCTTGAAGGATATTTGAGAGCAAATTGGTAACACAGACTTTGGTAGGGTATCACTTTTTTCAAACTTTTTGCATACTTCACATTGGTTAAGGACCTCTTGTACATCTTGGTATAAGGTTTGCCATCATCCTTTATGCTTCAGGAATTCATAGAGATTTTGGCTCTTTGTATGGCCTAGGTCTCAATGGTAACAGAGAATGGTGTTGGCCCTTTGGTGTGTGAGAATATATAGGATAGCACTTTTTTGGCCATTTTTCAATGGAGAGTGCCATACACATCAGTGAAGAGGTGCTAATTTTTTATGACAGTTTTTTTGGTGATATCAGTGGTACCTGGTGGGAACCCTTTGTCCTTGGTCTAATGTACCAGGAGGGGCCAGTCAGGGTTGAGCCTGTTTTTGCCTCTTGTGGTTTGGATATACAGTCAATAAAGATTGTCAGCCATGACCAACTTGGGCCCTGGCTTATATTGAATTTTCATGCTGAATCTTTCCAAAAAGTCCATCCAGAGCGCTTGGTGCCTAAACAAGTTGGCCTGGGTTTGTTGTAAATGAGAAACTTATAGTCAGTTAGGATGGTTAATTATTTCTGGCGCTTGAGGTAGCAGCGCCATTTAATGAGGCAATGAACAATACCAGTAGCTCCTTATTATGAATTAGCTAGCAGCATTCACCATCAGTTAACTTGCGGGACTCGTAGGCCATGGGAAGAAATTCACTGTTATCTGTTTTGATTCTAAGTACACCTCAAATAAAAGCATCTAAGGCGTTAGTTTTCATCTGATAGTCTTCATCTTGTTTGGGGTATTGTAGGATGTGAGCGGACATCAGTTTCTCTTTGAGGCGGTGGAAACAGAGGTCTTGTTGTGGAGTTCATATAAACTTGGATTTGATGTCTGTTATTGTGGATAAGGGGGCCGTCAGAACACCACAGTTGGGTATAAACCTTCAAATGTAGGCTATCATTCCCAAGAAAGTGCAGAGCTCCGCTTTTTCCTTAGATGATAGCATCATACAGATGGCCTGAATATTCTGTTCATTGGTTTTGATGCCATCTTTTGACACTACATGCCCAAGAAACAATAGCTGTTTGCAGAAAAACTGGTATTTGGATGGTTTGGCTAATATTTTGTGGTGTGCCAGGATTTTGAAGCCAGCTTTCAAGTTTCTGTGATGTTGTTCTACTGAGGAACTGTACACAATTATTTTTTCTAGATATACCAGTGCATGCTTGTTGTTGTAACTGTGCTGTTTTAGCAGAGTTACAAGGGGGAAAACATTTAGAAACTAGATCATATTCTTTATTGAGAGATATTTATTATATAGTTGTTGTGAATCATGAATAACAGGAACATAATAGTGTTGATCACACAGTGGGATGGTGAAGGGTGTGGCCTGATCCTGGTAAAGAGTCAAGCACCAAAATGAGGTATCCACCATAAAGAATCATCATTTGTTCATGTTGTTAGATTTAGAAATTTGAGTCAACTTCCTGGCTTGGCTTTGAGCAACTAGATAATTGAATTGTGGGTCACAAACTTGCTTACTCAGAATCTTGCTGATAGATCAAGCCTGCTGTTTTGACATTGTCAATATGAGGTGCAAAAACCTCATTCATGAAGTTGACAAAGGTCAATGATGCATTTGTCATTCCAAAGTTGAGCACAACACATTCATAAGAACCATATTTGGTGTGAAAGGCTGTCTTGGATATGATCTCTTCTTTGATTTGGATCTGGTTGTAGCCTGCTGTCAGATCAATCTTGGAGAAAAAAAGTTGTCATGTCTAAGGCATCAAAGAGATTGTTGATAAGTGGGACCAGGTATCAATTCTTGATGGTAACTTCATTCAGAGCTTGGTAGTTGGTAACAAGTCTAAGGAACCTGTCCTTTTTTGCCACAAAGAATACGGCGGTGCCAAAGTGAGATTGTGAGGAGTGGATGAGTCCTTTTTTTAATGCTTCTTTGAGTTATGCGCACAGTGTGTTGTCTTCATTTAGGGTGAGTCAGTATATAGGTTGTGCTTTAGGTACTGCTCCCTTAAGCTTAATGGCATGTTGTATGTGCTTTTCTGAGATTAGTCCTGGTAATGCTTCCTTAAGGTTTTCAGGATTACAATCCACAGTTTTCTAATCCTGGGGAGTGATAGTGTTCTGGTGCTCCTTGAAATGTATGATACTATATTGACATGAATCCTGATCAATTGTCATGAGATTGGCTTTTTCTTCAATAGTCTCTGTGATACATACAAATATGTGATCTTGTAAGAATTGGTTCACAGTATTGGGGTAGATCTGGTGGTTAACTCCATCATACTTGATGGTCAATACAGAGGTGGCCTAGTCTATATGAGGGTTATTTTTTACTAGGTGGTTGCCCTGTCCAAGGACAGAATTAAAGTTGAATTTAATAAATCAATTAAATTTATTTTATTGTCTTTTTAGGCTTAGATTACTTATCAAATGTTTAATTAAAATTATATTTAATTGCTTTATTAAAAGGTAATTTCAATTATATTTATTTAAATTTAAAATTAAAATTGTATACTCCAAGTATAAATAAAAACTAAACCTAAATAAGTATAGTATCACTATTAAATTTAGTAAGGCTAAACTGATTATTTTAAAATTTAGTAATTGATTTTTAATGTCTGTATAAATGTAGAGCTGATCTGCAGCTTTTAAATAAGCTATTGGATATCAAAATCAGCTTAGTATTTACTGAGATACATTGATTTTAGTTTTTGTAGTGTGTATCAAAAGTAAATTTAGATAATAGCAAATCGAGTCCGAGCCTTTGATTATGACGCGAACCCGATTCCAGCGCTTAACTATATATCTCAGCATCTAGAGCAGCTAGAGCTATCATGTTTGGTACCATTTTGATCGGAATCATCTAAAAAATTGATCTACGTCCTCTAAATTTCATGAAAATCATCATATGGAAACATAATTTTATCATAGTTTACTCCACTGATGTTCTTTTGGGATGAAGCTGTGTCAAGCAAGGTCTACTCTGAACAATATGCAGCCACTTGGATCAGGTGATGCATCCAATTGGGATATTCTATTATTTCACTTGAATGATAAGAATTTCGAAATGTCCAAGACAACCATTTCCTTCTTTAAACTAATATTTATATTTATAATTTAAACCGTATCATTTTAAATTGACCAAGCTCTCTTTTCATCATCAATTTTATCGTCAGCACAGAGCATAACCATCCAATCATATAAAACAATCTAAAACAATTGCTGCTTCTCTTCCAGTTTTAATCCACCCATTCTAGAGTCGGGTAATCTAGAAAGATAAGCCACTTTGATATGGTTGAATGGGGTTAGCCACTAATTTAAAATGCAAGTAATCAAATACAATTTATTAAAGTTCGAGTGGCTTATATTTCAGTTCAACATGATTTAGACCACACTGTGACATAACTGGCAATTAACTGGATTTCAGTTAACCAAACCTCCTGAAATCCCCGCTTTTTGGTTACGCACCAGCCTCATGGCTAACCCCTTCAACTTCCCCAAACCCCCATATTTTAACTGTTGGCGAATACTATATATTTGACCAAAACATTCAATATTCAAACACAAGTAAATTCACATATCCCATTTATTATTTTTCAGTCGCTTTGAGTAAATTGCAAGTTTTGTATCATATTTGCCATCCAGATGATAACAAGCAGAAGAACATTATCTCTGTCTTTCAAACCTACACAACTTGTAAAAGAACACATTTGCTGTGTAATCTTACAACACTCCACTAAATTCAATCTGTGTACTCTCAAAGATGCATGTAAGAGATTGGATGTAAGGATGAGCCAAATTGAGCTTGTGGCTTAACAATCAACTTTTAAAATCAAATTTAAGTAAAAATCAATTCAGTCAAATCCCTTACGGCTTGAGCCCACTTGAGGCAACATTACAGACAGACAGACTCACTTTTATATATATTAATTAGCCAGTTTAAACCAAGTACAACATCAAATCTAGGAAAGTCAATGATGGGTCCCTGGACAGTGGAGTGCAGATGTTCTAGTGCAATGGTAAAAGGGGATAGTCTCTTGTGTCATAACAATGTGATGTTCATCAGCTAAAACCACATTTTAATCTGCAAAGGATATGTGGCTAGCTTGAACTTGTCCACAAAGGTACTATTGACAAGTGTGCAATCTGCACCTGAGTCCAGGAGTGCTCAGCTGGAGTAACTGCAAAAGTGAAAATGGTAAGACATCAATTTATTAGGGTATCTGGCAATGGTGTAGAGTACTGAGTTCTCTGAAGAAACTTGGATCATTGGGCACTAGTCCACATTTTGGGGCAGTACTTATTGTTGAGCAAGTCAGGAGCTTGGCAGGAAGAGCTTGGCTTGCTTAGTGCTCTCCCTGAGCTTTTTCCTTGTCCTGGTTGTCCTGAGTAGTAGTGACTCAGAAGTGAGTGCGGTTGAACTACTCATTATTTCTGTTGTTGTGGCCATTTGAGTGAGAGTATTTATGGCCTGCACCATTGTTGTTGTTGTTGCCAGGTGGGGGCAATTAGTGTGTCCTGGTGAATGAGAGTACTTGGGTCTATCTCTCTTTTCAGTCTGGGCCTTGTGGAGGGCATTTGTTGTTTGTTCTTCTTTATCTACTTCTCAATAAAGGCTCTGCAGATTGGTTACTTGGTCCAGGTTTACATACCTCATCACATACAACTTGAGTGTGCTGTAGTACATGAGGTGCATAACTGAAGTGTCAAATGCCATGTCAGAGAGTTCCTGTAGGCAGAGCTCTTTGTATACACAGGTGATTTCTTTCACTGTGCCAGTCTGGGTCAAGTTATTTACTTGGTATATTATCATGAGAGTGGTGTCCTTCATTACAAACCTTGTCAAGAAGTCCTGCTTAAAGGTGTCCCAGTCTTTCTTGGTGTGATATTTCTGCCACTTGTTGCACCATGTACCTGTGTCATGTGTAAGGCAGATGGATATCTCTGCAATCCAGAAATGTTGTGAGAATTCCATTTGCGCCAATTTGTTCTGTGTAGATTGTATTAATGCTGTGGTGTTGTTGTCATTAGCTCTGGCTAATGACTCCAATGTGTCACTAAAAAGTTGTTGGGCTACATGGATGGACATGATACTTTTGTCTGTGACTTGAGGGATGGTGATAGGCGCTTGGAAAAACCCTTGCTGCGGGGTACCTGGTCACCAGTTCTCAAAGTGTATCCTGGGTCATAGCCAGGGACCGTCTTGGAGTATTTGTCATTTTCTAGTAGTGAGAGATAGCCTGCTAGAAGTTTGCACTTAGCCTGCATGACTACAAGCTCTTCCAATACTTTTTCTATACTCGGCGGGCATTCTCACCATACACTTGTACTTAAGCTGGTGCTAGTCCCTCTGGAGGCCTTTACCAATCTTTTAAAAACCTAGTAAACTTATTTTTAATAAACTCTCTTCCCCTATCTGTCATCTCAAGGTGTCTAGTTAATCTCACCCACTCCTCCTGGGAAGACTTACTAGTGGTAAACCTTCAACAGCTTTGGCGGTAGGTGTCTTTTTCCCTTGGCTAGGGTAGAAGATATTGGGCAACTCAGTCATAGGGTCTATCTTTACTACTAGAAAGTCTGAGCAGGGGTCAAAATGAGATTATATTCACTTTCAGAAGGAAGATCCCCTTAGAAACCTTCTGTTATATGGCCCAGGGGTCTGTAAAACAATAGGGATGTGCCAATACTTGGAGTCCTCTAACAATCTCTTGGAATCCTTGTACTTGGTCTTAGACTCCTGCAACTTAGTCTTGGACTTCTTCTCCTTGCTTATCTTTTTTCTCCTTATCTCAAGCCCCAGCTTTTTAATCTTGGGCTCCTGAACCTTTAACTTGGTCTCCAGCTCTCTGTATAGCTCTAGTGGCCTTGTTATTTCACTTGATCTAGTCCCTGAAAAGTCTCAGATTGAACCCCCTTTTATAGCTCCTTGTTTCAGTCCTTCTTTCTTTCAGAACTCTGTTTTTTCCAGGCTTAAACTATCCAGCTTCTTCTTCTTCATAATATATTAAACCTTTTGACTTACTTCAGCCAATTGAAAACCTGATTTTCCCTGTTAATTTCCTTGTTTTTAGGCTTAAACTCTTCAGTTAAAGACCTCAAAACAGTGATCAAACTCCCAGATTGAATGGCTTTGCCAAAAAGTTTGCCCAAATGACTTGCTCTTGACCCTGGTTTAAACCCGGCACTGTCTTGCTCCAGAATAAGCTTGGCTCCGTGTTTTGAACAATTTTGCTGTGATTTCTGTCATGTTTCTTCAGCAAAACTTGAACGCTTCTACATATGTTTCACTTAAGAGATTTTCAAACCCTTAATTCTTCAACGTTTCTCCAAGTTTCTCCACATTTTATTCACTATTTTCACAGTTTGAACCTGTCTGTTGCTTGCCTTTTGCCCTACTTGATTATCTTGGAAAAACTCCAGCCTTCATTCTTAAGGTTTCTATGTCCTGTTTCTGGCTTTTTTGGCTTCAGTCTACATAATCAATTCTTAATAAACTTATAATCCACTTTTTTGTAAACTGTTTCCTTTTTTTCCTTCACTTTTATATATAATATTTAATTCAATCTTTTTATCATATTTTTGGAAGTTTAATTTATTCTTTTACTGCTTTTTTCCTTATTTAATCCTACTTTCAATAGTCCAAAACTCAGCATTATGGCATATGTATCTACTTCTGAAGGATCTTACTAACCAACTTTCAGTTTCCCAGCTAGTCCTACTTCATGATCTTCTGCTCCTTCAGCCAGTTATTTTACATGATCTTCTAGTCCTTCATCTAATATTTCTCTATCCATCAGCTAGTCCTTTCTAGTCCATCAGCTAGTTCTTACTATGAACCATCTAGGTTCCATTCTTCTTCTGAATGAACCATCAAGGTTTCTTTCCTCACTATGATCCTCCAGTCTTTCAACTAGTCTTCACTGTGATCATCTAGTCCTTCTTACTAGTCTTCACTGAAATTTTTTCCTTTGAACCACTTTTGGTTCCATTTTCAGTCCCTGTTACCAATACCTCAGACTCAGGCAATAAGTCTACAAGGCTACTGGCGGTTGAATGGGCCCCTGCAAGTGACCTCCACTTGGGCCATTCAATCACAGACAATTATCATGTCTGTGCAGTTTTCTTTACTCACTCAGGTGGTTAATTATGAGCTTTCAGGTGCAAAGTAGCCAAATTTACTTCCCAGAGCCCTGATCATACCAAGTTCTGCAGCTTCTTTCCCAAGAAGCTACCCTGATAACACCTCTGAGCATATCCATACCCCCAATGGTAGCTTTAGGACATCCCCAAAGCCTTCAGGAAAATACAGACGGGGACACCCTACCAGTCTGTTAGGTAGGATGCTTAATCACAGACATTCTGTGAGTGCACAAGGGCACATAGAGCTATCATAGCTCCTCCCTTCCCTAGCAGCCAATGTTACCTGCTAGGTAGAAGAGCCATTACCCACCCCTAGTAGCCAATTTTACCTACTAGACAGGCCTTACCTTCCCTAGTAGCCAATGTTACCTGCTGGACTGGCCTTCCCTTCCCTAGTAGCCAATGTTTCCTACTAGGCCTATATCTGTCTCAAAAACATAGCACACTATCAATTCTCAGCATTTTATCTTTATTTGAAGCCAAATCAGCCCTTGCCTGTAAAACTGCCTCCATGTGAATCATCACAGTTGAGGGTCAGGTACAGGTTGTATTCCTCATTACCCATGTCAAAGATCTAGGTGTAGACAGGGGCCTTCATGAGATGAGCCACACCTTCATTAATACTTCCTTGGCTGCTGCTGTCTTGTTTTCTGGTGCTGTCAAAAAGTTGATGTTAAAAAATATCTTAAAATAAAACCCAGGGAAAAATCACTAAAAGTAGAAACCTAAAATTTTATGACTTTATTTTTATTGAAATAACAAGCCCAGTTTTGAAAAGTTCTTGAAATCATTATACACAAATAATGAGCCATGAAAATAAATGAAATGCCTCTGTTTCTAAATTAGATAGCTGTTAATTAGCTGTTAAAATGTTGTTTTTCTATTTTAGGCTGCTTATACTACCAACTTGTGTGACTTTATTTTTTTTGTGCTTGTGGAATCTCAATTACAGTAGTTTTACAAGCTATGGTGACAACTGAAAATACCTCAGATTTAAACAAAATGATTTCAGATTTAAACAAAATCCAACTATCAGGTTAAAATACACTCTGTTAACAGGGTTTATTAGTGTTAATGGGAAAAATGAGTCAACACAGCAACAAAGAGCTCCCACGCAAAGCAAAACCATTCAAAATACAATCTGAAATACATTGATTCACAAACAAAATGGTGTGAGTTGACTTTTGGTGTACATATGTTTACTATGTGAATTGATGACAAAATACACCCAAGCAAGGTGAGTCAAAACTCAAACCAAAAACAAAACACAATAACAACTCACTACGTAAACAAAATCACTCAAATGTTGTGTGCAATGGATTGTAATCAAGAATGATACCAAGGTATCTAAAATAAGACACACAATCCAAGACACAAATTTTAAAAATATTGTGTTGGTTGCTTAAACTTGGCGTAAAATCAGGGAAATAAGGTGGAAATTATTTTGGTGATCAAAAATGAGTGTTGTAAAACCAAAAACAACTAATTAAGAAATAAAAATATATAATTGGGATATTGGGTGGGAAAAACTCTAATTAAATATCCATATTCAGATAAAAGCAAAAAATAAAATTAGGGAGTAACTTAATTGAAATTTATTTAATATTTTATTAAATTTTAAAATGGAAGAAACACAACAACAGAGTACCAATACACCCGTTGTGCGCCACAGTTGTGGTCACCCCTGCGGGTCAAAGAATAGAGTTAGTGCAACCCAAGTGCCTACTCAAGGAGGAGACAGGAGAGGAGATTTCCATAGTGACGCTGCACTGACACAGATGGTTCAAGAAGCACAAGCTGCTAGGGTGCAGAGCATCACTTCTTGGGTCCCAAAGCTGACCCGGAAGCCCACCAAGGTCACCACTACAAAAGAAGTTAGAAACAAGGAGGTAGAACTTACTTCATATGTGTTTGACGTTGTGTACCGGCAAGAGTCAGTCCTGTCAGCCATGCTGGAGAAGATGAAACCTGTACTTGATACTAGCTACAAGCCCTACGCCAGTGATGGCAATCAGGAGGATGACAAGGAGCCCAAGTTCTATCAAACCAATGAGGGGCAGTTAGTGTTAAAAAAAGTTGCTACGTTTTACACCAAGGTGCCCATGCCTTGTAAGCCTGTCACTAATCAGGATCCTTTCTTTTCTGAACCCACAAAGCCCACTCAGAAGCGTATTCCTGATATCAAACACATCATCCTGCTTAAGCTAATGCACAAATCAGGCAATTACAAGGCAGCTGCGGCCATTGTTAGGGTGGATCCCAAGTACACTTCCAAGACATTCAACAAGTTCATCAATACTGGCCAAGTCCTTGCTGCAAAAAAATCCTTGCGTGTGTCAACCATGCTCACCAAGGAGCACAAATGGGCAATCTGCCAGTGGATAACCCAGGATTGCCATCTTTAACTGGCAAATATACAAGCCATGGTCAAATCTACTTTTGGGATTGAGGCCTCAATTTCCTTTTACTACCATCTGCTTAAGAAGATGTGCTTTTTCTGAAAAAAGCTCGGGGTATATCCCTATAATAGAAACAGCCCAACCAATATTGAGACCTGGAAAAACTATGCAGAGGTGTACACTGCCCTCAAAGCCAAGGGGACGGTCAAAATTTACTATATTGACAAATAAGCATTTGCCTTGTCTATGTGCAATGCATATGGCTATGTCCCCAAAGGCTCCAATGACGGGATGGCTTGGCGTGCTGCAGTCTGCGCCACAGCCTACTCTATGGTGGCTCTCCTTGGTTCAAAGGAGGTTGAGCTATACCAAATGATACTGGGCTCCCACAACAGCTGTACCTTCCTATCATTTCTCTAATTGGTCCAGGAGCACCTGAGGTGCACGAGCCCTGGCTTTGCCAATGTCATTGTATTGGACAATGTTGGTCTCCACAAAGTGGCTGATATTCTGAGGAATTCCCAATGATTGACACCAACAGCGCAGTGGGCCCCCAGCAATTGGCCACGGCAAATTTGCGCCTTCTCTTTCTCTCTGCTTATTTGCCATTCCTAAATCCCATTGAGGAAGTCTTTGGGTGGCTCAAGCAAGTCATCAAGTGAGGAACCCCAACTGGGACTGAGAGCCTCTTTAATTTGCTACAAGCTGGGATTCACACCCTCCTAGCCAAGACCATGGCCAAATTCTATGGCCATGCTGATTTGTTTATCCCCGCGTTCCTAGCCAAACAGCCAATCAATTAAAGACTTAGTGTGTCCAATTATTTTTTATATTCTCTAATTTACTATTCAAGATTTATTAATTATCATTTTATATTCAGATGTTTTCAAGCCCGCAATCACATTCAGTAGGACAATCAATGAAGGTTAGTAATTTATTTATAATCATTTTTTATTATGTCGTCTAAGGGTATCCCAAATGCTTGATACTGGATTACGCAAACACATTAATATCACTTTTGGCAAATAAATATAATAATCAAAAAAAGTTAATTGTAATGTGTACAAATCAGAAGTAGATTTTATTGAAATATATTATAATGCTTTTATTAAGACCTTCTCTGGGATATATTCTGAAAATCTTGTTTGCTAGAATAAGAATTAAATTTTTTTATTATAATAAAAATATTGTAGAGCATAAAGATGTTTATTAGAAGAGAGAATTTATTACAAACACCATAGTGAGTTCTTCTGTATGTACCCAACCTGCGATAGAGGTGGTGCACAACCTCCACTGCCACACTGTGGACGGTGGATACACCCTTATTAAAAAACTTCCGCCTGCTGGTGAAGGGGAGTAGGGTTAGGTGTGAATGGAGGAGCAGCTTTTTGGGTTGGGCTGCAAACCCGTAAATCCCTGCCAGGACCAGGGTGTCTTGTATCACATGGTCCACTGAGTCATACCTGGGGGGGACCTTCTTCCCGTCAAGTGCAAGCTGGGCCTTGTCAATTCCTAGAAGGACCCTGTCTAGATCCTTTATACTGGCGCTCATCTCAAAGAAGAAAAGATACCTGAGGTAAACCACCAAGTGAAGCCTTTGCCCAGCAAAGGCTTTTTTAAACTCACATAATTTATTATAAACCACACTGATCTTCTTATTGTGCCTGGTCTTTGCAAAGGTAAGATCCATTGCCAAGGGGAGTTCTGTCTCATCTGCACTCCAGGCTAGCCCAAAGTTTGCCAGGAGGATCTTAGTTTTCTTGACAGCTGTTGCATCTGCAACAGCCAATTTCCTCACTGCACGCCCAAAGTTGTCCAGAAGGTAAGATAGGGTATGCTTCACCAGGAAGCAGAAGCAAGCAGCCACATGAGCCTGGCCCATCTCTGGTACATTCTTGAATGGGAGCGTTGCCAGGACGTCCCAAACAAGCTCAATGAAGTTTACACAGTAAACTCCACTGAGGTTAACTGGGTCCAGGCGGACCAGTTGGGCATCCTTATAGGCAGTAACTGCTCACTCAGATGCCCCCTTGCCATGCATCAGCCCAGCTAATGCCTCCTGCAACATAGAAAATGACCTGTGGATGAGGTCCTCTAGCTCCTGCAAGACAGGGGGGACAGCTACAGCTGCTTGATCACATGAGTGGCGTAGTTGGCGTAGAATGTGGCAGGGACAAAGGGGACCAGGACTTGGCGGAGTTCATTGTCTATGTTCTCTAAAAAACAGGTAAGTATTTGAAATTTTTTATTGATTTTATTTTTTTATGTTACCTTCACATGTTTCTTCCTTGCCGGCTGCTTCAGCAGGCTTGGTCATTTTTGGCGCAAGCAATTGCGCTGGCAATTCAGTATCCTCTGTTCTGGCACACTTGGCAGGTTTGAGATTTTCATACATCTCTGGGTTGTCAACCCAGACAGACAGCGCAGAAAGATTGTATGCCTTAAATTGCAGGCCCTCAACCACCGTCTTCTGGATGTTGAGAAGACACTTGATGGTCTTCTCAGAGGTGTCTGGCATTTTTGTCATTAGGGCCTTTGCGGACACCTTGTCAATTTTGTCCCTAGTGAGGACGGCAGACTTAACTTTGGCTTTGATCTTGTGGTCAATATCTTTGATTTTGGCAATTGCCAAGTTGAGATCCTTCAGAAGTTTCTCCAATTCTCTCATTGATTTTTTACTAATCTTTTCATATGTTTTTATAGCTTTTGCCCCAATAAATTCTGTATTATTTTGATACTGTTGCCTCTTTGTTTATTCCTTTTGGTTTTCCCATTTACTACATTATCCCATCTTTTTACCCATTTTGTATATTTTTTACGCTCATCTCAATATGTGTTGTTTGCTTTGTGTTGGCATTGTTTCCTTGATTATCATATTATTATTGGCGCTTGACATAGCCCCTTGTGAAAATATTAACAACAATTTGGTGATCAGCTAAATTTGAATTAGAAAATTATAGTGTTAACTGTTTTTAGATAAAGTTGTTACTGATCCAAATTCAAAACCTTAATGATAAACTTTAAGCCAATCAGGAGCCAAGTGATAAAGTGATTGTTGTGACATAAAGGGTCATTCAATAATTCTTTGGTGTATGTGCGCTAATTAATATGATTGGCTGGATGTTTTGCCATTGTGCGCCATTGTTGCTGTGGCAAGTTGTTGATGGACTAGTGTTAACCCAGTAGCTGATTAGGCACTAGTCCATCAACAACTTGCCACAGCGGCAATGGCGCACAATGGCAAATCAACCAGCCAATCATATTAATTAGCCCACATGCATCAAAGAACTGTTGAATGACCCTTTATGTCACAACAATCACTTTATCACTTGGCTCCTGATTGGCTTAAAGTTTATCATTAAGGTTTTGAATTTGGATCAGTAACAACTTTATCTAAAAACAGTTAACACTATAATTTTCTCATTCAAATTTAGCTGACCACCAAATTGTTGTTAATATTTTCACAAGGGTGTGTTTACGTACTAAAAATAAATGTGTACTGGATCTAGATACATGGCATAGTAATTATATGATTTTATAGAAATAAGCTGAACATAAAGAATAAAACCAACTATAAACAAAGAGAACATTAACAATTGAAATTTTAAAAAAAGATAATATAAATAGAAAATGTTTAGTGACAGGGGTTTATTGGGGCGGGAGAGAGTGATGCCTAGGAGGCAGAATAGCGTGAGAAGGAAGACATAGAGGCAGTGATGGCCTGGGAGGTCTGGGATTGGGTGGGTTGGGCTAGCAGGTGAGGGGTGTTGATGGTGGGGGTGGAGGCAGGAGGATTTTGCGTGATGGCTGCCATATAACGCTTGTTGTATTCCTCATTGGTCATTGGCTGGATGAGCTGGTAGATGGCAGTGGCCCGAGGTGGAAGGCACTTATCCTTACGTGATTTGTTGCCCATGTTCACATGAAAACCATTTGCGCAAATAAGTCAGCCACCATCTGGCGGCCAAAGAGAAAATTGTGGTCAAGGACCCCAAGATAGAGGTTGTTGAAAGCCTGAGGGCGGTGCTCCCATAATGTGGATCCCATGTTGAAGAAGACAACATCAGCCAGATGTACATCTGCATGGCCGGCGGGGTAGACTGAGGCCTGGTGCCCGCGTCCCTGGATGGCCTTGAGGGCAGAGGAGCTACCCTTCATCTGGTGGCTCAAGAAAACCTAGTACTTGAAATTTGAGCCATCCCAGGAGTTGAGTAATCCACCAAGGATGTGGCTGTATGAGTAGCCCATTGATGAAATCTGGGTTTGTCTAATAGTAGACAAAACCCTTGGCTGAAATAGCCAGAAATGCACCAATGAACATCCCCTTCTTGACCTTCTTCCTTCCTTTTTGAGTGCCGGCTCTTCCTTGCTTACCAAAATCATCAAAAGCTATTTATAGCTTGTAATAGGAGATGAACATGCCATCATCAGTTAGACTAGTAAGGCATCAGACCAGGGTTGATTTGATGGCAGTGTCATACGGAAAATCCTCAGCGCCATCCCATTGGTTGCCAGAAAAATTGGTAAGAACCCATATGGAAGCCACCTTCCCATACATCCAGAGCTGCACCATGCACTCAGACACCTAAATGCCATGGTGCGCAAGTTGCTTCTGGACCTGGGTCAATGGAAGCTTGGGATCCCACTGGAGGAGGTCAAGCATGATTGGGTATGCCTCAGATATTTGTGACTTGGGGGCCTTCTTGGGCTTCTTGGCTGTCCTAATCAGATTCCCCCTGTTCATCAGGTTGTTGAATTCCTGCATGACAGTAGCCCGGGTGAATTGTAATTGGCTGGCTATCTGATCTCAGGACAGACCCTGCAGGTTCAGTGCCACAATTTCCTGAAAAATTTGGGCAGTGATGATTTGTTGCTTGGGGCGCTGGGCCGCAGGAGCTGAAGCCTGATTGGCTGGAGGGGGGCAGGTTGGCTGATGGCAGGAAGTTGTTCCAAATCACGGTTGCCATTCTGATTGGTTGGTGGGCAGCTTGTGCGGGGGTGGGTACGGGAGCAGGGGCAGAGCTAGACACTATGTGACTACTGAACAAGTCAAAGCCATAGGGGTCAGTGGTCAGGTACAGGTCAGCTTCCTCATTACCCGCCTCAAAGGCTTGGGTGTAAACAGGTGCCTCCACATTATGAGCCTTGCCTCCATTGAAGCTGGCTTGGCTGCTGCTGGCTTGGCTGCTTGTGCTGTCAAAGATATTGCTAGTAAAAACCATTGTAAAAAAACCTAGGATAAAATCACTAAAAGTAGAAGTTTAAAATTTTATGATTTATTTTTATTGTAATCTCAAGTCCATATTTGGAAGGTTCTCAAAACCATTCCATAAAAATCTGGAGCCATTAAAATGAATAAAATGCCTCTGCTCCTAAATCAGATAGCTGTTGATTGGCTGTTAAACTGTTATTTTTCTATTTTAGGCTGCTCATACTACAAATCTTGTGTGAGTTCATTTTGTTTTGTGCTTGTGGAAGCTTGCTTCTAGATTGCTCAAATTTTGTTTCATTTTAGTCCTTCTGTTGGTGCCTTATATGAATCCTGATTGGATTATAATATACTCCGGAACAGCATTCATCCATTTCACTTGTTGTGTCAGTTCATTTTGTTTGTGGTTTGAACTACACCGCTTGATGTTTGATATAATTTTGTATAATAGGATAGTGAAATTTTGTTTTTTGTTTGACAGTTCATTTATTAACTAAAATTTTATAAATTAATTGAATCCTGAATCTCATGCGCCTTGGATTTTGTTCAAATCTGAAATCATTTTGTTTAAATTTGAGGTATTTTTGGTTGTTGCCATAGCTTTTAAAAATACTGTACAGATTGCTCAATTTTTGTTTCATTTTAGTCCCTCTGTTGGTGCCTCATATGAATTCTGATTTGATTATGGTATATTTTGTAACAGCATCTATCCATTTCACTTGATGTGCTGGTCAATTTTATTTATAGTTTGAACTACACTGGTTGCTTTTTGATATAATTTCTTATTTTGTGTTAGTAAAATTTTGTTTATTGTTTGACATTCTGCTGTTTCACTGAAAATACTTAAATCAATGATGATTGAATCTTTTCCAACTTGGAGTTTGCTTAAATCTGAGTCCATCTTTTAAATATGAAGTATTTTTTCTTGGCACAATAGCTTTGAAAACTACTGAACTATTATTAAGGGTTTGTGTTATTGAATTAAAGAATGGCTCAAGCAAGAGCCCAAGCTTTTAAATGTCTGCTTTCTGGTTTCACTTCAATTTGTAGGTGGCCTGTCACTCACCCAAAAATCAAGATGTTACAGGGTGTTAAATGATTGGTTGTTTTGGCACTCAGTAGTTTGATTTTTTTATGAATCAAATCATCAATGCAAAAGACCAACCAGCACCAACATCACAGACTATTGGGAAATGCCATAGCCACTAACATAAATCTTAAATTAAAATAAATAGTCTGGTGTCCTAGCCTTAAGCAATACATTGTAGATATACTGAATAAGTGCATGGTATATAAAAAATCCACTAGCACGCCAGCACCCAAGCCTACAGCCAACCTGGTGCCTGATGCAAATATTTAAGGTTTGGAGATCAGATGTAGTAGGCTCTTTTCAAAAACTAAAGCAAAAATACTTTCTAATTGTAGTCATTGACTTTGCTGCACATTGGCCAGTGTGGTGCTCACAAAGATATTTTTAAGAAGTAAGAGGGGAAACTTTTTGGGAAGCTTATACTTGAGAAGCAGGGTAAACTACTTGGCTGCAGAAGAATACAGTACGCCACACTTTGATTGGGCCTAGGGCACTAACTCTGTCAAAACAGCAGGCTTAACCCGCAATCCAATTATCCAGTAACTTGAAGCCAGACTAGGAAGTCAACTTGAATTTCCAAATCCAACAACATGAAAAAAATGATGATTCCTTACAATAGATACCTTGTTTTGGCGCTTGACTCATTACCAGGATCAAGCCACCCCCTTCACCATCCCACTGTATGATCAACACAATCATTTTCCTGTTACCCATGACTCACACTATCTATATAATTATTCTCTCTATATAAAGATTATTATCTAGTTCTAAATATTTTCCCCTTGTAACTCTGCTAAAACAGCACAGTTACGACATTGGTAGCACAGGTAGGTTTTTTATCCTACCTTATCTTGTAAAATTCCGCCTGTTGCCTGTACTTGCTGCAACCAACAAATCCTTGATAGAATCATGTCTGGCCTCCCAGCAGACTGAACACTGTACGCACCTGGTGCTGAGATACCTGATGGGTTTATTCTCTACCAGAACATGGTGATATCACTCCCTGCGTTCAATGCCCTGTCCGCCCAAGGGTTCTTCCAGGCTTCCTCTGCCATGCCACGTGCAACTGATGACAACACTATGCCAGTCTATGTAGCCCAAATACTTTGAAGCACTGCCCTGGAATTCTTTGCTGGGGCCAACAACAACAACACTGCTGCATGAATCCAATCTTCTCAAAGCAAACTGGCCCAAATGGAATGTCCCCAGCAATTCTGGATTGCAGAGATCTCCATCTAACTGACTCATGATGCTAGCACCTGATTCAACAAGTGTCATGAAAAACACACTGAAAAGGACTGGGATACCTTCAAACAAGACTTTTTGGTAAGATTTGTGCTTAAGGACACCACACTCATGATCATACATCAATTAAAGAACCTAACCCAGACAGGCACTGTGAAGGAACTCACCTGCGCCTACAAGGAACTCCGACTACGTGTACCCTCTGACATGGCTTTTGACACCCCAGCCACACACCTCATGTACTACAACTCCCTCAAGTTACATGTGATGAGGCATGTAAACCTGGACCAGGTGACCAATTTGCAAAGCTTGTACTATGAAGCAGAGAAAGTGGAGCAAACATCCAACACTCTCCACAAGGCACAAACTGGAAAACAAGAGAGACCCAAAGACTCTCACCCACCCAGGTGCTCCAGTTGACCACCCCCTGGGAACAACAGTGAAAGCACAAACCATAAACCTGCAGGCTCAAATGGACAGGAAAACAGGAACAATGGCCAGTCAACCCGTACCCATTTCCATATCACTGCCACACAAGGCAACCAAGATGAGGGAAAAGCCCGTGGAGAGCATTAAGCGAGCCAAGCTTTCTTTGCACAACTCCTGATTTGCCCAATGATGAATACCAACCTAAGGACGTGGACCAGTGCCCAATGATCCAAGTGCCCTCAGAGGACCCGGTGCTTTACACCATTGTAAGACATCCCAATAAACTGATGTCTTACCCTTTCTGCTTTTACAGTTACACAGGCTCAGCACTCCTGGACTCAGGCGCAGACTGAACCCTAGTCAATAGCAGCTTTTTTGGACAAGTTTAAGCTAGCCAATAATCCTTTGCGGATTAAAAACATGGTTTTAGCTGATTAACACCACATTAACATAACAAGGGAAGCCTCCCCTTCTCTGTCATGCTTCAGAATCTACACTCCACCATCCAAGGCCCCATCATTGACTTTCCAAAGTTTGAAATCTTACTGGGTTTGGATTGGCTGATTAAACCCCCACATAGACTGGGCAACCTTGGTATTGACTATCAAATGTGAAGGTGTCAACCACCAGATCTACCCTGACTCAGTGGACCAACTCCTATGCAACCATGTATTTGTGTGCATCACAGAGACCATGGACAAAAGAGAGAACTTCAAGGCAATCAACTGGGATTCCTTTCAGTACAAGATCATACATTTCAAAGATCACCAGGATACCACTATGGCTCAGGATTGCAAAATTGTAGCCTGCCACCCAGAAATCTTCAAGGAGGCTTTACCCGGGTTGCCTCCAGAAAAGCACATACAACACTCCATTCAACTCAAGGAAACTGTACTCAAGGTGCGGCCCATCTATTTCCTGACCCCAAATGAAGACAACACCCTATATGCCTACCTCAAAGAGGCCTTGGAGAAAGAACTTATCTGTCCCTCACAATCTCTCTTTGGGGACGCTTTATTCTTTGTGGCCAAGAAAGATGGCACCCTGCGCCTAGTCACAGATTACTGAGCCCTAAATGCAGTTACCACCAAGAATTTTTACCCACTACCGCTCATTGACAACCTCTTTAATGCCCTGGGTGGTGCCACAGTCTTCTCCAAGATTGACATAACTGCAGGCTACAATCAGATCTGTATCAAAGAGGAAGATATCCCCAAAACGGCCTTCTGCCTAATTACAGCTCATACAAGTGTGTGGTTCTCAATTTTGGTATGACAAACACCCCATCAACCTTTGTGATCTTCATGAACAAGGTGTTTGCCCCTCACATAGGCAAGCGCGCCTTAGTCTACCTGGATAGCATTATTATCTATAGCCCCTTGGTAGAAGAGCACTGCAAGGACCTGGAGGCAGTCTTTGCTACCCTGGCACAACACAAGCTGCTAGCCAAACCCTCCAAATGCCAGTTCTTCTGCAAGCAAATGCCTTTCCCAGGACACATAGTCTCAAAAGATGGCATCAAGCCTGTCAGTCAGAAGATACAGGCTATCTGAAAAATGTCACCACCCAAAGACAAGTCAGAACTCCACACATTCCTAAGAATGATGGCCTACGTACACCATTTCATATCTGACTGCAGCATTCTGAATGCACCCCTGTCCGCCATAACTGGCGCCAAGTCCAAATTTGTATGGACCCCTCAATGTGACCTCTGCTTTAGATGCCTCAAGGAGAAGCTCACAACAGCACTTATCTTGCAATACCCCAAACACAACAGGGAGTATCAAATGAAAACAGACACCTCAGACGCATCCATTGGGGGAGTACTACAAATCAAAGACAATAATGATGACTTTCTGCCTGTAGCCTACAAATCACAAAAACTGACAGATGGCAAGTGTCAATACCCTATACACAACAAAGAGTTGTTGGCCATTGTTCACTGCCTAGTCAAATGGTGTTGCTATCTAGAACAACAGGAAGAATCCACAGTGTTGACTAACCACAAGTCACTCATATATTTCAAAACCCAAGCAAATCTATCCTGTGGTCAGCCCTGCTGGATGGAACTCTTGGAGAGATTCAATATGCCCATACAATACAAGCCTGGTCCAGAACTCGCCATAGCAGACACACTCTTGCGCCTGTACGTCCAAGCCACAAGAGAAGAGAATGAGCTTGACCCAGACTGGTCCCTCTTGGTACTTCAAACAAAGGACAAAGGTTTCCCCCTGGCACTACCGATATAACCAAGGAAAAAGGCATTAAGAACTAACACCTATTTGCTGACGTGTATAGAACCTTACATCAAAAAATGTCCAACAGAACCACCATTCCTTATGTTCCCACACATCAGTGAGTTGACACCATCCTACGTTACCACAGAGACCTAGGGCACACAAAAAGCCACAACCTCTATGAATTTCTTAAGCACAACGCATGGTGGCCAACCCTGTACTAAGACGTTCAGGAAGTCTTGGACTAATGCAAAGTATGTGAGAAATTTGCAAGAAGAAAAACCCTACCTAAGTCAGTACTACCTATTTGCACGCAACTGCATTTCAAGGTGTGGGCCCTGGACATTGTGGGTCCCATGCCAGGAAAGCATAATGATAAGAAATACATCATCACTGCATAGACTTTGCCGCACAATGGCCAGTGGCACAAGCAGTAAAAACACATACTGGCAACAATGTGCGGCAATTCATAGGGAAGGAAATCATCAGCAGGTTCGGAAAGCCAGAACTCCTGATAACCAACGGGGGCAAAGAATTGGCCTCTGAAGATACCAATGTATACCTCACTAAGAATGGGGTCAAGCACACTATGACAACACCTTATCATCCTCAGGCCAATGGACGTGTGGAACAGCTAAATGGCAGCCTTGTGCAAGCCTTGGCCAAGCTTACCGCCAGGAGACCTGAGGGCTGGGCCAAGCAGCTACCAACTGCTCTACTCGTATGCCTGACTTGTGTAAACAGATCCACTGGGAAAAGCCCTTTTGATTTAGTATATGGTACACAACCCAATATTATCCAAGCACTGTCAGAACCCAAGCTGGAAATCCCAAGAAGGTTCCCCCCGCTCAGATCCCCAGGTCATAGAGGCCAATGGCAATCAAGCAGAAAGAGAAAACAAGCGTCTACAAAAGACATTTGTCCCCATCCAAAACATACATGAGGTTGGTGACAAAGTTTGGGTCATGAACACTGACAAAAGTAAACTACAACCTGAAAAAGTAGGCCCAGAAATCATCCTAAAGGTAAACAAAAACAACACTTACCTTGTGCAAGGACTTGGGAAACGTAAACAAGACAAGGTCCTCCATCATGATTGCCTAAGACCCTGCAAGACAAGACAGAGACAGTGTGAGATTGTCCTACCCACCACAGAACAACAGTTAGTCTAGTATGGCGCCCAGGCTCCTGATGACCTCTCTGATAACCTGGCCCCAGAGGGAGCCAACCTTCAGTTGGGGGGTGTCAAAACAGCAGGTTCAACCCGCCAGCAAGGTTCCAGGTAAGCAAGTTTGTGACCTGCAACCCAATTATCCAGTCACTCGAAGCCAGACTAGGAAGTCAACTCAAATTTACAAATCCAACAACATGAACAAATGATGATCCCTTACAGTGGATACCTTGTTTTGGCGCTTGACTCATTACCAGAATCAAGTCACCCCCTTCACCATCCCACCGTGTGATCAACATCATCATGTTCCTATTATCCATGATTCACAATGACTATATAAGACCCATCTCTCAATAAAAATTATTATCTAGTTCTAAATATTTTCCTCTTTTAACTCTGCTAAAACAGCACAGTTACGACAACTCTAACTGTTATTACAGCAGGAGAATCTTTCTGTTACCTTTAGTAGTAAAGGCAACAAAAAATCAGAGCCACAAGGATTTTAGTGTTGTAGGCTTGGTTGTTCAAGTATTGAACCAACAAGCCAAAGAAGTTCTGATAGTAGTAAAGTAAAGAATAAGCAATAAGTGATAAATGATACTTTATTATAAGAGGTATAGAGATATTATATAAGAAGAGCTGTTATGCACGTTTGAATTGTGTTTCATATGCAAACACAATTAAAAAACTAGAAAAATTATCATCCCTGTGTCAGCCTTGCCTACCAGAATAGTTTTAAATCTGACATGCCCTTAAGAGCTGAGTTATTAAGGCATCATCTATAAGTGTAACCAATTAAGACTTAAGGAGTTAGTTTTGGTTGTTGCTATTAGAAATTAAGCTTGAGTAATTAACAGTTATCACAGCTGGTATTTTGGGCAACCAAAGACTTTGAAAAGTAAACCATCTTTTAAACAAATTAACTATCTCTAACTATGGCACACCTAAAGACATCATCACTGATGATGCATGCAATCAGGTAGAAAACACAGTTGATACCAAATTTCATAACAAGGCAATAAAACACTCCACAGCTTTACCCTACTATGATAAGCAGCTGGCATAGTTTAAAGAATAAATACAAGTCTTATTTTTACCCCTTAAAACTAAACAGATGGCAAAGACAAGAACATCTGATCAGAGTATTTATTATATGTACTAATATTATACAGCATCAGAATCAACCAAGGAACAGATTACTCTTCATTTAAGCTTACCTATAGATATAAGCCAGCAGTTGCCACTCATAACACCTAACCTTATGTTGCAATTTTCAAAGAAAAGCCAAACACAAAAATGCAGAACCCTGCACTCAAGAAGATCAGGCTCAAAATCAAGTTAGATGCCATAAAAAATAACCCAACAAAAAGCCTTCTCTCAGGAGCAACCACTTGCCTCTGGCACCCTAGGCTGGGTACTTGCTAAAAATAAAAACCAGACTCAGTACTGTCACAAGTGAAAAACTCCTATTAACAATTCACATAGAGTAATCCCAACTACGGGATTCAAATCCTGCGGGCCGCCAGCCTGCAGACCCAGCTATCCAGCTGCCCACATTTTTTGGGCTCAAACTAGAAGCAAACTCAATTTTGGGGGAATTTCCAAGACCTACCAACTTGGAGCCACCTACGCTGATGCCTGCCTGCAGAAGGATCCTGTTAGCTCTGCTAATGAGAGCGCTGACCTGAGCAACAATCCCAAGATAACTGGGGCCACCGCTAATGGGGATTTGAAAAAACTTCCCTTAGAATGCAGGCTGCCAGAGGATGACAAATCCTATGGCTCAAAAAGGGAATTCAAGTTTCTCTGTGCTAATTCAACCAATGAGAAATTCCCTATGCAGGACGCCACATAGGTTTCCAAACCCTGGTAGATGGTACCACCCAGCCCAAGAGGGTTTATAAAAGTTTTCTTATGGCAGATGAGCATACTTATACTCTAGACCGCCAGGAAGTTGCCCATTGCCATTCTTAGATTAAAGTGATATGAACTTTTGATTCAACCAGGTAATTCTTTATTTGATTTTAGTTCTCTTTTATTTGTAGTCTAACCTCTGTGGCACCGCCCCTTATGCCAACCAACCCCAAGAAACTGAAAACCGACCACCCAAACTATACTGTCCACCAGGAGCACTCTTTGGCCCAGTACATTTTACTGAATGCCTACCCAACCTGGTATATTCAGAATTCACCTTAGAGGAAATCCTAATCCACAACCATGAAGCCAGGATCATAGAGACTGAGGTTATTGGCTGAAAAAAGCCTGGATTGCTGTGCCCCCCTGCTGTTCTGAGACAAATACAACTACCTACCCGCCAACCTAGTGCCAATGACTCCACCCCTCATTCTGCAGCCCAACAGCCCTCAAGAATCAGTTGCTGCCAGTGAATCCACTTTAACCCAAATATTTGGGGGTGATGTATATAACCCTTACTGGCCTCATCAATTCCATGGTGCCCTCTAGTGGCCCCTGGGCCATTCTTGGAAAGTTTTTATCATATATTGAAAGTTAGCGCCCATCCTGTGATAGGCTCTCTCTTCAGGGTCTGCGGGCTGTCTGCCTGCAAGTTCTGAGGAGCCCCCTACAGGATAGATCCCTGTCAAGTACACAGAAAAGCAGAGAGAGTTACTAAACATCACCCAGAACACAATACATACCCTGTGAAATCTTAAGAACTAAATAAGCAGGCATCAAGAAATATCACAGGTTATGCTTCTGCCTAAGTAAAAAAGACCACTTCAGTACCTTAGTACCTATCATCAACTAGATATAGGATTTCAGAAACTCTTTGTCAAGATATAACCTTATTTGAGTATCCCTGCCACAGCAACTAACCTTTTAAGAGAGCATATATCAAGAGAGTAGAATTGAACTCTCTAAACTTATCCTTTTATGATACTTATTCTCTTCTTATAAAATCAATAGTTCAGCCATGTGGTAAATAGCCACACAACCTCTTTCACTAATGATATGTCTCTAGATTCTACCAGGATCAGGCTATAATAATCTTAGCTTAAAATGTACACCTATTATTGGATAGGATGATCATTTTATTATATTTGTTTTGTTTCTCCTCCATGGGTAACCTTGGTGTCAACTGATAGATTTTTCTACAGTTCAGTCTGCATAACTTCTATAGTAAGTACCAAAATAACTCTTAAAGGATTCTTGACCCCCAGTGTTTTAAATAAATTTGGTATGATAAAAGATGGGAGTTAGCTCTACTGTAAATTCTAAAGCTGGGCTGAAGCTGTAGTCCAGGTGTAAAGGTTGTCTTTTACACCTGTGAGAAGGGATATTTTCTGGTTGATGCCTTATTTTTATTAACCCTGGAGCTTTTAACAGGGTGAAGATAAATTTCATGAAACACTTTTGTTGCAGCCAAGATCAACACCTCCCCTGACAACATATCTCACAACATGCAGGGGATGCTCACAGAGCCACCCCATGATATACCTAACAAAATGGCATATTCTGCCGCCAATGTCAAGATACAGGCCTTATTTCCAAACTAGGAGAAAAGTCAATTCCAGAGGATGATCCCTCAATAAGTTATTTGCCATTCATGCCTTACTTGGATCCTGCCACCTCCATGTGGATCAGTGGCTTCCTTTTACAGTATATCAGCCGTTGCTTCACAATAGAGCTATTATTTTAATCTAATTATCTGTCTTTTCATTTTGGACTGTTGTCTTCCCCAATCGAAATAGTGAACTATAATTAGTTCAGTTGCAACACTTGTACGGTTAGATCTCTCTTAATAAATTCAGAAGCATCAAACTGGCCATCTGACCGATTGGCGCCTGTAGTCCAGCTTGTGCTTTTAAGCAATGTCGACTTTGTTTATTGTATTTTAAATAAGCTTTGCTGGCGTGTTGGTTTAAAGTTTGATCAACAGTGGGAGGGTCAACCGTTTTTTAGGCAGGAAATATTTAATAAATTTATTTTGAATGATGAGAGGATCCATTTTTGTCTGGTATAAAACAAACGATCAAGGGCGGGTTTGATGACAACATAGAAAGGCTATTATCTGGTTCGACTCTGATCTTTGGGTTCTTTTAAAAATGGAAAGATCCAATTGGTGGAAGCACCCTTATCAACTCAAAGTGTAGATTGGCCGATAAAAAGGCTTATGTATTTTTAGATCGGATATAACTTGGATTTTGGAGCGATTTATAAAGTCTCAGCTGGATTTTGAATGAAACTTTGAAAACCTACATTTATGGCTCAGATTTAGAAGGGAATAGCCAGTCTAAAGAAAAACCGAAACTTACTGAAGTTGGACCTCCAATAATGCTAGCCAGTCAAAACTTGATCAATAATTATATCATATAGCTCCGTTTTATAACCATGAATCATAGAGTTAATCAACTTGATCTATTTATAAAAGCTGTCATTTGCCTTGGCTTGTCTGCAAAAATTAGAGATGATTCGACTCAGCCCTGGCTAACTTCCGGCTCTGGGCCGCTACAGCCAAAGCGGAAACACATAATAATTAAGTAGTCTTAAAGAAATATTTGACCTGAGTGACCCTGAGCCAGAAACCCGCCGAAGCAGCCCCAGCAACAATGAATAGTTATAATCAAAGTTTTCGAACTTTTGCAACTTTTTAGCCAATCAAAGAGTTAAAAATTTAGTGGGTTGATAACTTTCGCTAAAAATTAGCTATTAAATTGTAAGCTACTCCATCAGTTTTAAAGTGCCTACTGCTGATTAAAGCAGTGAAGGTGCCACGTCATGTGTTTAGATAATACGTGTGTTATCATACATCCTTTATCGCAATGTTTGTCAAAGCCAATGAATATTCCAATTTCACGCAATTGAAACGTAAGCAGATCAGATTCCCTACTTCTGGATGACGAAATTTAGTTGCAGTGCAGATAAGATTGCGATTGCTCGACCTACTTTACCATTAATACTGTGACTCGTTTTTGTATTCATAAGCTCTCTTTCAATTACCGAGTTATCTTCTAAAATGTCTCAAGCAGTGTAAGTTTTTTAATAACCCTTTTAATATCATGCTGACAATGCGTCTCAATTTAGTGCTGATATCGGCCTGATTGGCCTTGCCGTCATGGTAAGAATAATCCCGTAACACGACATTGATTTTTATTAGGGACAAAATTTGATCCTTAACATGAATGATAATGGCTACGTTGTCTGTGCCTACAATCGCACCACCTCAAAGGTCGATGACTTCTTGGCCAATGAGGCCAAAGGTAACATATTTAGTAGTTTTAAGCAATATGGATATAAAGTTTAATGCAAAGGCTTTTCTCACTTGTTTAAGCAAAATTCTCATCGTTGTCTTCACAGGCACCAAAATTGTTGGAGCTCACAGCATCCAAGAACTTTGCCAAAAGTTGAAGCGCCCCCGTAAAGTCATGATGTTGGTCAAGGCAGGCTCAGCTGTCGATAACTTCATCGAGCAGCTCCTCCCCTTCCTTGAATCTGGTGATATCATTATTGATGGTGGTAACTCTCATTTCCCTGACTCAAACCGCCGCACAAACTACCTCAAAGAAAAGGGCATTCTCTTTGTTGGTGCTGGTGTTTCTGGCGGCGAAGAAGGTGCTCGATATGGTCCTTCTATCATGCCTGGTGGTCACCCCGAGGCTTGGTAAGTTGTTGTGGTTAACCTGGCTAATTATGCAGGGAACACGTCAAGCCCATCTTCCAGGCCATTTCTGCCAAAGTTGGTAAAGAGCCTTGCTGTGATTGGGTTGGTGAAGAAGGATCCGGTCACTACGTCAAGATGGTTCACAACGGTATTGAATACGGAGACATGCAGATGATTTGCGAAGCCTATTCCATTCTTCACCTCGGCCTGGGTCTGAGCCACGATGAGCTTGCTGATGTTTTTACTGAATGGAACAAAGGTGAATTAGATTCCTTCTTAATTGAGATTACCGCCGATATCCTGCGTTATAAAGATCAAGATGGTTCTGCTCTTGTCTCCAAGATTAGAGATACAGCTGGTCAGAAGGGTACAGGCAAATGGACTGCCATCTCCTCCTTGGACTTTGGAATCCCTGTTACACTGATTGGAGAGGCTGTCTTTGCCCGTTGCCTTTCTTCCCTTAAAGACGAGAGAATTCGTGCTAGCAAGCTTCTTGCCGGCACCTCATCACCCCTTATCCACTGTGATGACAAAGCCGCCTTTATCAAGAAGGTTGGCCAGGCTCTTTATGCCTCAAAGATCATCTCCTATGCTCAAGGCTTCATGCTGATGCGCGAAGCTGCTAAGGAGTACAAGTGGAACCTAAACTACGGTGCTATCGCTTTGATGTGGCGTGGTGGGTGTATCATCCGCTCCGCTTTCTTGGGTGATATCAAGAAGGCTTATGAGACCAACCCTAAGCTTGAATCTCTTCTTTTCGACCCCTTTTTCCAAAAGGCTACCGCTGATGCCCACATGAACTGGCGTGAGGTTGTAGCCAAGGCTGTCATGGCAGGGATTCCCACTCCTGCTCTGTCAGCTGCCATTGCTTTCTATGATGGGTATCGTTCAGAAACCCTTCCCGCCAACCTTCTTCAAGCACAGCGTGATTACTTTGGCGCCCACACCTATGAGCGTCTGGAAAGCCCTGGAACTTGGGTACACACCAACTGGACTGGGCGTGGTGGAAACGTTTCCTCAACTACCTACCAAGCTTAATCATTTGTGCTTATTACCCGATGAAAGTTCAATTTGCCTCTTTTTAGCGTGTCACTTGGTGATCCAGATTAATTGCTTTTTGTCCAAAATAATTTTTATCCTCTCATGGCTATTCCAAGTTTCCATTCGGCTAGTGTGGCCAATATTAGTCCCATGTTTTATTATCTATTCACTAACAGTCTCAAAGAAATTACAATACTTTTAATCTCCATGCTAGTCTGATTATTGTTGCATGTCCCTCAACTAATATTGCTCACAACCATTATGTACTAGTTAGGCTTAGTGTCAAAGAACAAGTATGCATTTATCTGATTCGAAGATCATTTTGATTGATTATCTGGCTCCTAAATTACCATTTGAGGTTTACGTTGGAAATGATCAAGGTATGTGCTATAACTAGAAATTAGCCATTAGCTCTAAAATATTAAAGTTTCCAAAAATATAAAAGACCAAACTACTGTTTATTAATTAGCAGTGTCAGGGACCCACTATACAAGAATCAGGTCTCTGCACTCCATCAGTATTCCATATTGTTTTCCGGCAAGGAAGCCTTTCTCATCAAACCTGCGGTGGTGCATACATTCTTCATGGCCAGAAACACTACCAAGAAGATCAAGTCAATATTGTAAAAGACCAGGCAGAAGGGCACACTTAGTAACAAAGTCAATAAATACAATCCATTTCTGGGATAAGTATTACAGTGGTTTTCAAAGCCATGGCACTAAGCAAAAACAACTGATATTTAAACTATAACAACTCAGATGTAAACAAAATTAAAGCCAATTATTTATATCAATTAATAAAATATTTGGGTTCACTTCTACTTTGTTTTCATCTCAGTTGATTTGCTTAGCGCCATAGCTTTGAAAACTATTGTAAGCGTTCTAGACTCTAGCAAGGTTTTCTATTACAACCTGTTGCAGCAGAAGTGGTAAATCTGGGATTTGGGAATAGGATAAAACTTTTATCAATCAAACAAGAATTAAAGCAAGGCATCACTCCCTTATATAGCAATAGAGGAAACACAAGAAGAATGAAACCTGGCAGTTTGTATATCAAGGGCCAAAGGGATGAACTCAAGATGGATCACACCAATAAAATATTTGCAGTTGGTATCTGGGTTACAGTGCAGAGTTTCACAATACCCAAGAAGCAAAACAACCCACAGAGCACCTGGATGATCAGAGTATTGGTTGAAATATCTCAGGAGACCCCAACCACTTTTGGGAGGTGCAGGATCATAATCTAGCTCCTTGAGGAAACAGCTTAGTGTTGCAACCAAGATCCTATTCCCACCTACCAACGTATCTTACAATACACAAGAGGCACTCAAAGAGCTACCCCATGACATGTCTAACGGCATGAATCAATCTGATAGTGATGTCAAATTGCAGGCATCATCTCCTAATTAGGAGCACTGCCAATTCAATGTGCTGATCCCTGCACAAGTTATTCCACAACCCAAATCTTATATGGAGCCTGCCACTATGCCATCCCCTGCTGGCCTTGTGGCTTTTTGATATGGTATATTAATTATGATATCTCTCAATAAAATACATCTTATTTTTTTATTCTTGTCCTTTCTACTAGACTGTTGTCTTTTCCAATCAAATACTGAACCATTACTGTAAATTCAGAACCTGAACGTAAAAATGTAGGATTGTCAAATCCTTGGTCCAAATTTCAAATCACTTTTGCGGGATGGCCTTTTTTTAATTAAATTGATTTTTTTGAGTATTTATTTGAATATTTGAAAATGCAGAAACTCATAGACACTTTGCAAAGTTCAAGTTGAACTGCATATTTTCAATGGACAAAATGAATTAACTGGAATCAGATTTGAAGCGTTCAAATCCATCAGCCATTTTCATTAAGTTTACTATGTTTTTTGAAATTGCGGGATTATCAAATCCAAGAACCAAATTTCAAATCACTTTTGAATGCCACTAGTAAACTCAGATATTAATTGCGGGAACTGGAATTCAAATTTAAGGTACAGTAAGCATACTAGGAAACACCAACCCAAATAAAAAAGCTTCACCACAACTAAAATCAAATGAAAAATCCAATCTCAATAACCATGATTAGACATAAAAAGTTATTTAACTTTAAAATAATCCAAACACGGAAAGTATACAATATTATTCACTTCAAATCACGGATATAAAAACTCTGCTACTATTCAAGGCTAAATCAAGAGAAAACAACTACCCACAACTAAACCAATAACTACAAATAAATACATATTTAATCTAAAATATATTTTTTATTTTATTTTTATGGACTATCAATCACATTCTCAACCCTCTCCTGCACCAGCCCGCGGGGCAGCCCATTCACAAGGGCGTCCCAGAGGGCCCAAGAACAGACCCAGAACCCAACTCAAGGGGAGTCATGCCAATACACAGGCCTCCCAAGGTGTCATTGCCAGCCAACCACCTCCCCCATCCCAAGCCAGAACTACCATCTTGAATCCCAGGTAGAAGCCAGTCTCAAGGCCTGCTACCAAAGTATTCTACACCAGTATCACTGGGAACACTGAGTTTACTTACATCTTCACTGTGTACCCAGTTGTCACCCGACCCCGCACTCTTGACCCAAGAGTTGCTACTTCTTTTCCCTGCGTCTTTGATACCTCCTATGAGCCATTGGCCACCACTCTTGAACCATCTGCACCTGTGATCTATTCAATTATTGACAGCACCACTGCAAGCAAGCGTGATCCCACCTTCTACATAAAGGTTCCTGTCTCCTGTGTCAAGCCTGGTAGCCAGGATGCCGTGATACCTGCCAAGGGCCGGCGTTGGTTGACAGATAGTGAGTGTGAAGCTCTCCTCAACTGCTTGAACAGGGGAATGATGGTTTGGGATATTGCGTCCCAATTTGGTGTCACAGCCAGATACATTGCTGACATCAACACCAAGTATGGCAACACCGGGTGAATTGCTGAATCCACCAAGGCTAATTGGCAGCCCAAACTTCTTCAGCCCGTTCATATTGATGCAATCAAGCAGTGGGTAGCCAAGGATTGCCACCTGGAAACACTTGCTGTCCAATCAATGCTTGCCACAAAGTTCAGGCTTTATGTTTCTAAAACCCTTGTTTACAAAGCAATGGTTGATTTGGGCTTCTTGTGGAAGGTTCTTGGAGTTTCTTCATACAATAAGAACAGTGAAAAGACCATTGAGGATTGACACATTTATGCCGAGACATATCTGGTACTAAAAAAGACTGGGAATGTCCAGTTCTTCTATATCAACAAATTGTCTTATTCCTTCTCACTCAGGTCTAGGCATGGGTGGGTCAAGAAGGGGTCCAAGGACAGCGTAGCCCATTGTGCAGATGTCTGTTCCCAGAATTATTCTATGGTCAGACTTCTTGGTCCTCACAGGTTAGACCAGTATCAGATGATTAAAGGCTCTCATAACAGTGGGACCTTTCTCAATTTTCTCTGAGCTGTCAAGGAGTACCTTCAGATAAATTACAGCGGCACAACCAACATTGTTGTGCTTGATAATGTTGGGCTCCACAAAGTGGATTTGGTTGTGTCCAAGTTCCCCCCCATTGACAAAACCAGCCATTCTGCCAGCCACTGCCTTGCAGACTGCCCAATGAGACTCCTCTCCCTTCTGCCTTATTTTTCATTTCTGAATCCAATTGAGGAGGTGTTTGGTTGAATCAAGAATAAGGTGAAACAAGGCCTCCCTCAGGACACAGAGGATCTCTTCAACATTCTTGAGATCAGCCAATTTGCAATGCCACCCAATGTGGTGGCGGCTTTCTATGAGCACGCGGAATCCTTCCTCCCTAAAGCCCTGGCCTTGGAGCCAATCAGATAAATGGGCGCCCCAGGTTTTATTTAGTTTTAATTTTATTTAGTTTGTTTTTATTAGTACTCAATAATTATTATTTATATATAATAATGTGACGTTTGATTGTATTATAGACATATAAGAATACGTAGAAAAGGTAAGTAAAATTAATTATACTAGGTAAGATGGATATATTTTTATTATAATGCACTGAATATTATTATTGGCTTTTGCACTAACAAATAAATAAATTAAAAAAATATAGAAATAAATTAGTTTATTTAAATAATTGTGAATCCTTGATGGTATTTTGGCTTTTTTAAGCCACAAATTGGACCTTGCATGTCATAATCTGATCCTTGTTATTTCAGTGCCACTATAACCACACAACACAGCAACCAATGATTTTCATGTATTGCTTACTAATTAGTACTTAGGACGCGGGTCAAGTATATTGAATATGTTTATCAAATCACATTACAAGAGAAGGGTAATTCAAGTTCTAAACAATCATTTGTTTAGAACAATAGTGGAGCAGGCCGCATGATGCAGATAAATTCAATTCCCAATGTTTATCTATGTGATAAACAAACCTGTACTTGACAAGCTAATAAATAAAAACATTTTTAACTTATTTTTAATATTTGCAGTGGTTGCAACTTTAACTAATGTCTTGTAATATATTTAGATATATTAATATTATAATTTACATACTAAAATTTAAAATAAAAATTAAAACATTGAAAGTAAAATTATAATTATAAATCTTAAAAGTTAAATATTAAAGTTTAAATAATTGAAATATAACAGTTTTATTAAATTGTGATTTATTCAATATCAAAATATTTGATATTAAAAATTTTAATATGTAATATTAAAATTTTTATAGTGTTGCAACATCTTTGATTACTCCCTCTTGGGGAATTAATGCCCTGAGTAAATCACTGAGGGGCTCACCGAGTGGTTCACCGCCCAGTCAATAAATTGGTGGCACCATTATCAGTTAATCATCTATGACGGGGATCACTCAATCCAGGCTCTAAATGGAACATAACTTGATTAAGCCTCGTGACTCAAGAGAAACATTACTCAGATAAGCACCATGACCTCCATGACGTACATGGATGACATATGGCTTGTCATGATACTATATATTAGCCTATATTCATATCTAATAAAGTATCATTCTCTTCTTAATCTTCCTCTTTATTTTGTTTATTATACTTCCCAGAAGTATAAACTTGACAGTGGTAGCACAGGTAGGTTATCCATACCTACCCAACTCAAAGAAAAAATTCCTCTCAAGAAAAGAACCCAAGTAATGTCACTCCCTAACGGTTGGAGAGATTACAAAGTAGGACAAGACGTCCCCCAGGACTTGTCATCTACAATAATCTCCTTGTACCCATTGACCAGTACAATGCTCTCAAAACCCGCAGACTGTTCCCTACCACGCCAGCCACAACAGCGTCTACGCAACCTGAGATACCCAATATTGTGTTTCAGCGCTTACGTACTGCTGAGATTGGTGCTTTGCAGGACTACACTGTGAGAACGCCTCTCTTTGGAGCAACAACACCAAGAGCAAGTTTGAACAAGTGGAGTATCCTCAAAGACTCTGGGTTAGCAAAATTGCCCTCTGCGTCACAGGGACTGCCTCACGTTTTGTTACCAAATGGCTAGCTCAACATCCTGACCAGAAGGAAAACTGGTAAATATTCAAAGCCACATTCCTTGAAAAGTTCTCCATGAAGGATTCAGACGTGGTGATTATGACTAAACTATGAACCTTCAAAATGACAGGAACCATCAAGGAATACATTGCTGCATACAAAGGACTATGTGACTGTGCACCCAACACCATCAACTTTGATGAACCTGGACCACGCCTGAACTTCTACAATGGCCTTCCTACACATATTAGACATCAGTTTGACATGACCTGCTGCAAGAACCTCAAGGATGTATTCCTAGAAGGAAAACATGCAGCTCAGAAGTCTGAAAATCTACACGCCTCCAACAAACGCAAGGAAAACCCCACAGTTAAGAGAGATCCTTGCCCCAATAAGCAAAACAACCGAGCCAACAGTACCAAGCCTCAAAATGGGAATCACACTGCACAAGCCAACCAGGCTAGCACCAAAGATACCAACAAGGAGGAAAAAGCTCAGGGGAGTGTTTAGGCAAGCTTCCCTCCCCCCTCTTCACAAGACTTGTACAGAGAACAGGATGTGGGCTCCATCACCATGATCCAGGTTTCTTCCAGCAACCCTCTACTGTTTGCTTCCCAATCTGGAAATAAACTCCTTACCTATACTTTCTGTTTTTTCAGATAACAGGGCACAGCGCTATTCAACACTGGAGCCAACCAATTGCTCATTAACAAGAGTTTTGCAGACCTCATGAAGTTACCTACTGTTCAAAGTAACATCAAGAGAGTCATCATGGCAGACAACCACAGAACACCAGTTACCCACAAGACCAGAACTTTCCAGGCCCAAATTGGAGACATCCAAACAACAATTAGCAGCCCCATCATTTCAATCCCCAAATACAATATCATACTTGTATTAGATTGGATGCAAAAGACAAAGCCTCACATCAACTGGGACAGTGCCACCCTCACCATCCAGCGAGAAGAAGTCCACCATCACGTGTACCTGACACATCTTGACACCCTCATGAAGGACCACATATTTTTAAAGATAATGGAAATGGAGAAAGAAAATGACATCAGCAAAATCAATTGGAGCACATGTACGTATGAAGTCATCCACTTCAAAAACACAGAAATTCAACACAAACAGAACCCAGTCAGAGATCAGCTAGTCAATGAGTTTCCCTCCATATTCCAAGAATCACTACCTGGGCTGCCCCCTGATTGGGGTATACAACATAAAATCAACCTAAAAGGTAGTGTGCCTAAGGCGCAATCCATCTACTGCCTCACACCACAAGAAGACAACGCTCTGAAAGCCTACCTTGACAAAGCACTTGAGAAAGGCCTCATAAGACCTTCAAAGTCACCCTTTGGTGCCGCTGTCTTCTTTGTGGTGAAGAAAGATGGAGGCCTCCGCCTAGTCATAGACTACAGGGCCCTCAACAAGGTCACAATAAAGAACAGGTATCCCCTGCCCCTAATTTATGACCTTTTTGATGCCCTGGGGGGTCCCAAATCTTCACAAAAATTGATTTGACAGCAGGATATCACCAAATTTGTGTGAAACCTGAAGACATTCCAAAGACTGCATTTTGGACTAAATACAGATCCTTTGAATGTGTTGTCCTCAATTTTGGCATGACAAACACTCCCAGTACCTTTTTAACCTTCATGAATGAAGTATTCAAGGAACACATTGGGAAAAGAGAAATCATCTACCTGGACAACATCATCATTTGCAGTCCCAACCTACAGCAACACTGGGAAGATGTCCGTGCAGTCCTCTGTACCCTGCAAGAAAACCAACTAATTGCCAAACCATCCAAATGTGAGCTCTTCTTGACTGAACTCCCCTTCCTTGGTCATATCATTAGCAAGGACAGTATCAAGCCCAATCCAGAAAAAATACGTGCTATAACAGAGATGCCAGCCCCAAGGAACAAGAGCAAGCTCCACACTTTTCTTGGAATGGTAGCATATGTACGCAGTTTCATCCCCAACTGGGGTGCCCTAACATCTCCCTTATCAGCCATCACTGGGAAAACAACCAAGTTTGTCTGGACACCTTTACAAGATCAACATTTCCACCAGCTGAAAGAGCACATGGTTACCGCCCCCATCCTGCAATACCCAAACCACAAGGGTATCTATGAGCTAGAAACCAACACATCTGATTATGCCATAGGAGGAGTCCTCCATATACAAACGGACCAGAAAGACTTCCTCCCTGTGGCATATGGATCCAGGAAGCTATCAGACGGCAAGCAAAGATATCCTATACACAATAAGGAATTGGTTGCCATCATACACTGCCTCATGAAATGGCAATGTTATCTAGAAGGAGCCCAGACATTCAAAGTACTCACCGACCACAAGTTGTTGATATTCCTTAAAACACAACAACACCTGTCAAGAAGACAAGCCAAATGGATGAGTCTCATACAGAGATACCCCATGCAAATTGAATACAAGCCAGGAAGAGAGATGTTTACTGCAGACGCCCTATCAAGGCTATACAATAAACACATCCTCCACACTGATGGCGACCCCAACTGGCCCATGTTAATCATGGGGAATCTCCAAGAAGGGTTCTCACCTGGAACACCAATGGACATCCAAGAGAAAGTCCTCAAGAACAAAAATCTGTTCAAAAACGTATATGGTACCCTCCACCAAATCCTTCCAAATGGTGACACTGTACCCTACGTTCTGTCAACACAAAAGATTGACACAATCCTCTGTTATCACAGAGACTTGGGACACACCCATAGCAGAAACTTGCATGAATATCTCAAGACCTGCTACTGGTGGACCAACATGCTAGATGATATCAGAGAAGTACTGGAACAATGCGAGGTCTGTGAAAAGTACGCCCAAACCAAAGCTCTACCCAAGTCAGCAGTACCTGTATCCATCACACAACCCTTCAAGGTATGGTTGTTAGATATTGTGGGACCTATTCCTGGTGAAAGCAAAGGCAAGAAGTACATCATCACAGCCATTGACTATGCAACCAGATGGCCCGTAGCACAATCCACAAAAGAGCACAAAGGCAATGATGTGAGACAATTCATTGGCAAGAAGATCATAGCTAAGTTTGGAAAGCCCAACCTCTTAATCACAGATGGAGGCACTGAACTCAAAGCTATTGACACCAACATCTATCTTGCCAAAAATGGAATAAAACACGTCACAGCCAGCCCATATCACCCACAAGCAAATGGACACGTAGAACAACCAAACAGCTCTATAGTAGAATCCCTCAGTAAGTTATCTACCAACAATCCAAAAGCCTGGGTTGACATGCTACCAACTGCCCTTATGGTCTGCAGAACACGAGTCAACCACAATACAGACAAAAGCCCTTATGAACTTGTCTATGGCCAGAAACCTGCACTTTTCAGTACAGTCACGGGACCACAACTGCCACTTCCAAAGAAAATAACAGACAGCAATGACCCAAAAGTACTACAAGCCAGAAAGGACCAAGAGGCAATGGAACAACAAAGGATTCAGCGAGAAGTAATCCCATTGCAACAAGAAAGGTTCCAAGTTGGAGACAAGATCTGGGTTGTCAATAATGACCAACACAAATTAGACCCAGGGTTACGCGGACCAGGCATTGTCATGGAAGTGAAGCCCAATAACACCTACCTCATCAAAGGGATTGGAGCTTGAACCAAACTAAAACGTATGCATCATGATTGACTTTGTTTGTGTAAGGCAAGAGCAGCCCAACAAAATTCAAGACTCCTTGTTCCCAACACCAAACTGGATCAGTACTAAGCCCGTATACCAGATACCCTCAAGAAGATTCCCAAGGCTCTGCCTTCCAGCACCCCAGGGGGAGATGTTGCAACATCTTTGATTACTCCCTCTTGGGGAATTAATGCCCCAAGTAAATCACTGAGCGGCTCACTAAGTGGTTCACCGCCCAGTCAATAAACTGATGGCACCATATCAGTTAACCATCTATGACGGGGATCACTCAATCCAGGTCCTAAATGGAACACAACTTGATTAAGCCTTGTGACTCAAGAGGAACATTACTCAGATAAGCCCCATGACCTCCATGACGTACATGGACAACATGTGGCTTGTCATGATACTATATATTAGCCTATATTCATATCCAATAAAGTATCATTCTCTTCTTAATCTTCCCCTTTATTTTGTTTATTATACTTCCAAGAAGTATAAACTTGACAATAGTAAAATTTTAATATTACATATTTCAATATTAAAATTTTTGTATTAAAATATAAAAAGATAAAAAAATTAATTTTCAAGGGAGAAATATTTATTGGGGATGTTGATTGCAAAGGGAATGCAATTATTCCAGGGAATTATACCCCAAAATTAAATTTTTGGCTAAAGCATCTAATTGGATCCACATACTCTTCTGTATGTGGTGGACAACCCTGGATGCAATTGCTAGAGGGGTGGCGCCCTGTACCCCGGTGGTTGTTGATTGTTTGATAAAAGGCAGGCGGGTGAGGGAATCAATCAATAGGTTTTTTTCAGGGGGCACGTAGTACCTGTATAATGTTGCCAATGCAAAGGAGTCATACAGGACATGCTCAACTGTCCTATATCCCCATGGTGTCTTCTGGCAGTTGAGGGCTATGCGGCAAATATCCATGTGAATAGGTACATCCTCCAACTTTTTGACATTGGTTTTTAATATGCAGTGTAGGAGGATTCCCAGGTATACCACAACGTGGATTCTCTGCAAGGTATACTTTTCTGAGAACATGCATAATTTTTTGAAAGTTTGAACTAACCTATTAATATAGGATGTTTGATTGAACTTGAAAAGGGTTCCAGGGGGCGCCTGACTTGAATCAGCCCCCCAGGCCTTGGCAAACAATATTAATAAAGGTTTAAAATTATTCACGAGGACTGCATCCCCAACTTTATTTGACAGTGCCTTAAATACTTCATTAAAAATTTCAGTTTTTAAATATTCAGTTCCAATTTAAAAGTCAGTTTTTATTAAATTCTTTTCATATTTGTTGATGTTTGTGAAGGGGAATCTTTGAATGCTTTCATACATGTATTCATCAAAGTTCAGTTTGATATCCCCACAAATTTCATTCATTTCCTTGATTTTGATATTTGATCCTATTTAATATGCTTCCCTTATCCATGGCAAGCACCCCACAGGTGGTGAATATTCCCTATCTTGAGCTTCAATATTAAAAAAATTATTCATATTCTGTTGAATTATTTTATTTATTTGTTTTACAGGGGCCACCAGTGACTGGTAACCCCCGTAAAACCAACTTGGTGTATAAGCTGCCACTTCTGTGACCTCATCCCCATTCCTGGTGATGGCTAAAATAAATATAAGTAAAACATAAAAAGACTTACTAATTGTTTCCCCTGTGGCCCCCTCAGCCACAGGCACCACTTTGACAAACTTCATAAGCGTTGGATGCTCTTCATTAATTTTTCTAGGCTGAATTTTTCTTATCTTTCTTGCAACTTGTGTTTCTTCTTGGTTTTCATTTGATAAAGTTTCTGTATTTCTTGAAGCGCTTCCGCTTCTTGATTGTGTTTCATTTTCATCTGTTTCCATTTGATTGTTTTCCTCTTCATTGGTGTTGATTTCCTTTTGAATTTCAGTTCCTTCAATTAGTTTGATCTTATTATTTTCTTTGGCCCCCTGCCAGAACTCCCACAAATTATAGGCCGCATTGTTGAACTTCAGACTTGATAAAATTGTTCCCTGTAGATTAAGTAAGGCTTCTTTGTTCTTTTTCATCTATAATATTTCCCAATTTATACAGAGCATCTTCTTTTGACTGGATTAGTGGCTGTCCCTTGTTACCCAGCTTTCCTGTTACTATTTCCCTGATATTTTTTTCCATTTCAACAACCTTTTGCAGGTGTGCTTCTAATTTGTTGATCAAGTTATAGATTGTTGACATTTTGTTTGAATTCCATCACAAAACTGGTTTTTATAATACTATCTTCAACGTATACATATTTTTCATCATCATTAATAAATTAAAGACAATAAACGTAAATATTGCATTAGAATATTGCAATTAGACGTCAACTCTTGATATTTTGATATTATGTGCATAAATCAATGCATTTTGTTTAATGAAATCCATTGTAAACTTGGCCTTTTCCATTATAATTTAATGAAATGGACTGTGTTTATATTAGGGCCATTAACACTTAGTATAAATATTGAAAATTAGTGCATTTTACAGCCTATATATTTACCTATTGGTAATAATTCTGTAAATTTTTTAGTTGGATTTTGTGAGGTAATAATAATGTAATGTGTTAACAAATTACTGTTTATTGTCATTAATTGGCTGATTTTCTTTGCTGTGGCAATTGTGCATTTTCTGATATTTACACACTAGTATCCAATTGGTTAGTTTCACATCCAATCACACAGGTAATAGGAAATCAAGCCGCCACCCCAACCACATCCAGTCTTGGGGTGGCAGTTTGATTTCCTATTGCCTGTGTGATTGGATGTGAAACTAACCAATTGGATACTAGTGCGTAAATATCAGAAAATGCACAATTGCCACAGCAAAGAAAACCAGCCAATTAATGACAATAAACAGTAATTTATTAACACATTACATTATTAACATCTTGCAAAATCTAACTAAAAATTTCATAGAATTATTACCAATAGGTAAATATACAGGATGTAAAATGCACTATGTATCAATATTTGTACTAAGCATTAATGGCTCTATAATATAAACACAGTCCATTTCATTAAATTATAATGAAAAAGGCCAAGTTTACAATGGATTTTATTAAACAAAATGCATTGAGTTATGCACATAATATCAAAATATCAAGAGTTGACGTCTAATTGCAATATTCTAATGCAATATTTTTGTTTATTGTCTTTAATTTATTAATGATGATGAAAAATATGTCTGCTCATAATTTTAAGCTATTTGTAAAATGTACAACATTTCATTAATTATGGGAAATTCTAATAATGTAAAAATATATTATTAATTATAAATTGAAAGAGAGATATCCATTTTATTAAGTTGCCACAAAGAAAAGATTTATTTACAAATCAAAGAACGGGAAGGGGAGGGAATGGGCAGAATGAACATTGCCTTCATCTGCGCCTATGAAAGGGACAGCATCAGAGATAATGATGAGGGAATGGGTGGTGGTTTGGGAGTCAGGGTGGGAAGGCAGGTGGCTTGATGGGGGGGTTGGGGAGGCAGGGTTTGTTGACTGAGAAGGGGCAGCAAGAGCTGATTGCTTCAATTGCTCAAATTCTTCCTCTGTCACATATGATGGCTTGACAAAACAGATGGACTGGCGTGGGGGGGAGGCAGGGGTCCTTTCTGGACTTATCACTATCACTTGCATAGAAGATGATGAGATCAAATAAGTCCTGGACGGACGCGGAAGGGAAAAGCTCATACCCCTTATCAAGTTGGGTGCATAGTTTGTTTTAGGTGGCAGGCTTTAGGCCTGAGGGCAGAACCAAAATTGTAGAGACATACATCTGCAAGATGCATGTTGGCGTAGTTGATGGGGTAGGACCAGCAGGTATGCCCCGCAGCCCTGATTTCTTGGGTTGCCCATTCCTGCTGCTCCATCTCTGCACTCAGTACAACTGTGTGCACGGTGTTTTGTGTGGCCCACTCCTCCAGCATGGCCTTGAGCTCCGTCTGGTAGGCATACCCATATGCAGTGTTTGATATTGCCAAGTAATAATTGACGCCCAATGGGGAAACTGCCAATAAAACCCTGACAAACCAATACAATATTGGGCCACGCTTGTACACCTCAGACTGGATACAATTTTCTCCAAAGTCTTGGATACTTGCAGATATCTTAGAATATGACAGGAAGATTACGTCATTACGGGCCCTCATGGCCTTTCCTTTGATAAAATTAATAATAGTTGAATTGTAGGGGTCATTGTCCACCAAACTGAAGCCACTTAGAACTTGATTGGACAAGATTCTAGCAGCAACCACAACTCTGTGCATCCACAAATTCACCGTTCTTTTGTTGGTGAAGATGCTGTGGAGTCCCAACTGGAGACGTACCTGGACCAGGGGCATCCATGAGTCATGTTCCATAATGGCCATCACAAGGGGATGGGCTGCATCACCTTCAGTTGAATTACGGGCACCAGTCAGGGTCTTCTTGGTAGGGGGGCCACAGTTGGCGTGGGCTTGCAGGGTTGCAGCCACAGTGGACTTTGCAAACCTAATTGCGGCCGCAATTTCCCCAAGGGACATAAGCTTCCCTTGCTTTTCAACCATTTTGAGAACAATCTCCAGAGTGATTAGCTTTCTTCTGCGTCTTGCAGTCTGACTGGCTGGGGGAGGGATGTGTTCATCTTGTGAACTAGTCAATGTCATCTGATTGGCTGTTTTGGGGTCCTGGGCTCTCTGGGTGACCCCATGGCTAAAATGGCTGGTTCTGGATGCCATTGCTGATAAGGGATTTGGGTTAGCAGCTGCCTGTGCGTGATGGGTAAACAGGGCCATGCTTTAGGACGCAGGAGAAATAACAGACTCCTGGGTGGGGCCTGCAGAGGGGCCTGCGGGTTGGGAGTGGCCATAGACAGAGGCTTCACCGTTAAGAGACCCAGTGTAGCCCTGCATGATTTTGTCAAGGCCAGGGAACAGCTTGTTGACTTGGTTGTTATCAAAAGAAGACATAATAATTTTTTATTAAAATTTTAAACTCAAGAAGAGGAATGTATATTTTAGTCAATTTTATTGTTATATATGTTAATTTTGTGAATATTATGATCTAAATTTTAGCTGTCCTAAAATGGAATAGGGAGATTTATGAGAATGCCTATGATTCCTAAAAGAATCAGCACAAATCCACTCTAGAGCCTTTAGCATCCTTTTTGAGATACCCATAAATTATATTTATTTCAAACTCCTTGCAATTATGATTTGAAACTTGGTTCTTGGATTTGACAATCCCGCAATTTCAGATTCTTTAAGTTTTCCATGATGTCTATGATTTGTTTGAAATACAGGAAATCTCAAATTGTACATTAGAATCCTGCATTTCTGATTCATGTATCCCACATTTGTATGCTGGGTTTTGTCTTTTGTTAGTTGAGTTATCTGCTCAAGAGATTCAAAATTTGCCAATTTAAACAATTAAATGTTTGATTTTATTAAATATTTTATTTTTCACTCAGCTGAGTTACCTGCCAAAGTAATTCAAAATTTGGACCAAGGATTTGACAATCCCACATTTTTACGTTCAGGTTCTGAATTTACAGTAAGTTAGTCAGATAGTTGTTATATTTGTCCTCACTCCTTATAAGAAGGCCCATGACTCCATCATACCACTAGGTCCAAGTGAGGGCATAGCATTAGATTTGTAACAGGGCAACTTGATAATCACTTCCCCAGGTATTGTGATTTATGTTTGCTCCTGAGGTATTCATTTCAGTTGCAACCCTTTTGCTTGCCCCTGCTACATCTGTTGTCTTTAATGAGCATGTTAACATGTGAAGCATCTAAAACAATGCAAAAAGCACTTCTGGACAAGAATTAATATATATAAAAGTCTGTCTGTCTGGATGTAATGTCACCTCAAGTGGGCTCAAGCTTTATGGGATTTGACTGAATTGATTTTTCTGTAATTTAATTATAAAATTTGATTGTTAAGCCAAAAGCTCAATTTGGCTTATCTTTACATTCAATCTCTTGCATGCATATTTGAAAGTACACAGATTGAATTCAGTGGAGTGTGGTCTAAATCATGTTGAACTGAAATATAAGCCACTTGAACTTTAATGAATTTGTATTTGATTACTTGAATTTTAAATTAATGACTAGCCCTATTCAACCATACCAAAGTGGCTTATATGTATAGATTGTCTGACTCTAAAATGGATGGATTAAAATCAGAAAGGAAGCAGCAATTGTGTTACAAAAGTAACTATCTTAAAGCCCCGGGCAGGAATCAAACCTGCTCCTAGCCACCAGGCGGGGCTAGCGGGCAGGGGAGATCCACCTGTACCTGGATTTTTGCTCTTTGAAGAAAATCCAGGTGCAGGAATCATTCCCCCCTGGTAATAGCTGAGGGGCCTGTTTTGGGCCCCAAAAGCTATGCCCAAGCCTTGGTGGGTTTGGCTGGGCCTGGGCAGGCTATTTTTAGCTGCCCAGTAAACCCAGATCAAGCCCACCCTCCATTAAGTAATTTGGGGCCCCCAATCAGGGACCCCCTTTTTAATCAAGTTCTTTGGGCTCAAGAGAGCCTGTAAATCCAGTCCAAAAATGGTGATCAAATTGGGAAAACCCCCATAAAACCAGAAGCCAAACCTGCCAGAATCAATGGCCAGCCAAGCCAAGATGGACCACCAAAAAGCCAAACAACTGTTCCTGAAAACCCCAAAAATGACCATGAAGCAGCCAATCAAACAGCAGAGCCTGAGAAGACAAGCCTTGCCATACAGATAGCACCAGAAGAATGCCCAGAGGCACCTTCATGTGAGTAAGTATATAAATCAGAAGCACTTGAAAAAAGTTCTGTATTGTCATCCTTACCAAATAAAGTTGTTATGAACCTTTGGTTCACCAATCTGTTTCCATACCTATTTTTGATACTCTTCCATCTGCATACACCCAAGCGTCAGTACCCATCCTCTGGGATAGATAGTCAGACTCCAGTTGACAAACACAAAGCCTTTGACTACTACCGTCCACCCAACGCTCCATTTGGCCCTGTGCATTTCACTGAGTATCCTGCTAATCCTGACTACAAACCCTGGACATTAGAAGACTTGCAGTGGTACACCCGCCCAAACGCCCCCAAGGAACCCTACCAAATTGTCTGTGACGGCAAAGCAATCATCATCTACCCTTTGATCTTCAACAGGAAGTACAAAAATCCTCTGCCTACTTGGTCTTTATGGAACCACCCCCAACACCCAAACCAACCATCTCATCCCCCCACTTCTGATGCCACTGGCCAGAGTAGTCAATTCCTGGGAGTGCTTTACCTGGCTCTCATGGGATTGATTGACTCTGCCTTTCCAGCAACTGGACCTTGGGCTGTGGCTGGGAAGGCCCTTTCCTACCTGGTAAAGTTAGGTACCATCATCTGATGGGCCATGCCAGTACCTGCTTCAACTCCTCCCTCACCTGCTGGAGCTCCACAGTACTCTTGGTATCCTGACATTATGAAAATCCACCCCAAACTTGGTAACCTGGGCCCCAAGATGTTATTAGCACTTGGGGCTACTTGTATGTTTGTTTTTATGATTATCACTTATTACTGTTATTTGTGGCTATCATACCAAATCTCCTCCATGTGAAAGAGAACAAACTAGACCTTGAATGATTCTAAGGATGCTCCAGAGAGCAAAGACCCAACCACAGAAACCTCCTCCTAAGTACAGAACATCATCATGAACCAAATCACCTCCAATGTGACCATGTCCCAGATGGGCAAGCTCAGCCTAGAGGAAGCTAGAAGAGCCATGCTGGTTCTACAACTGCACTTCCTAGCCAATGCCACCGCCTATCCCAACAACACAGTTAAAGTCTTGAGAGTAGCATCCATGCTAACAGGGGATGCTCTAGACTGGTTTGGCAAAGCCACCACCAACAACACAGAGTTTTTCTTAGACTATGCTCAATTTGAGGCTGAACTGATGGCCACAGGAGAGGACCAGAATACCTGTCACTTTGCCTTAATAACCCTGTTAGAGTTCAAGCAAAACGGCTTCCCACTTCAGACCTATGTAGAAGAGTTCACCAAACTACAGACCTGTGCTATGCTGGACAACAAATTGGCCGCTATCCTATTCAGAAAAGGTGTGAACCCAGAGTTAAAGGACCTCCTCAAGCACCACCCCCCACAATTGGATTAGAAGAACTGATTGTGCTCTGCCAAGGACTAAGCCTAAACCAAGATACCCACGGCGCTGCCCCCATGGACCCCAAATGGCCAGAAGCCCCACTGCAACCAGACCAGCCATGACACCTGAGGAGTTGCAACAATATTACAGAGACAGGTTGTGTTTCCACTGCCATGAAGCAGGGCACCAGATCAGGGCCTGTCCCAGAAGAAGCCAAACTTCAGGCTCCCTTGCCCAATTAAACACTACCTCTTAGTCTTATAAGTATATCATAGTGACCCTAGAAGTGGGAGATAAAGTATTTCACAAAAAGGCTTTCTTAGACACAGGGGCTGATGAAAGTTTCATTGACCCCGCATTAGCGTCCAAGCTGGGACTCACCCCCTCAGATAATCAATTCCAAGTCACTATGGGAAACAGTTCAACTGACATTGGCCAAGAATGTAACCAACACCTTGAGCTGAAGATTGGACAAAACACCTACCCCTTGTCCGTTATCTTATTGAAAGGATTACCACACCCATTGATACTTGGAGACTCATGGGCCAACAAGCATGGTGCAATCCTGAACTATTGTGATCAAACTGTAACCCTGGAAAAGGGACCTAACCCTGACACTGTACTCATCCAGCCGAGCCCACACATAGTACCCCCCACCAAACTCATGACCTTGCAATTGGATCCTTGCTCAGGGAAGCTGCCCTCAGCCTTCAAGAAATGAGCTAGTATCTTCAGCAAAGATGCAGCAAACCAACTACCTGAACACTCCATATATGACCACGCCATTGACTTACTCCCTGATACGCAACCCAGCCATGGCCCCATCTATAGTTGCAACCACAAAGAACAGGTGGCCTTGAAAGTGTACATTGAAGATATGATCAAGAAAGGATTTATCCGAGTCTCAAAGACCCCATGCTCTTCCCTCTTACTATTTGTGGGGAAGAAAGGTGGGGAAATGAGACCTTGTGTAAACTACCAGAAGCTGAACAAAATCACAGTAAAAAACCAATGCCCCATACCTAATGACAATGACCTATGTGATTTCTTGACTGGAGTACAAGTATACTCTAAGATTGACCTCCAAGACGCTTTTAACCAAATCCAAATCAAAGAAGGCAATGAATATAAAACAGCTTTAAAAACTTGATATGGACTCTATGAATACCTGGTCATGCCTTTTGGGCTATGCAACTCCCCTAGCACTTTCCAATGGATGATTAACTTGGTCCTTGGAAAATACCTTGATCAATTCTGCGTGGCATATCTTGACAACATTCTGATATATAGAAAAACACATTAAGACCACCTCTGGCACCTTGACCTCATATTGGAGAAACTAGCAACAGCCAACCTTCACTTCAAACTCAAAAAGTGTGAGTTTTTCCAACCTGAGGTAGAATTCTTGGGATACATAGTAAAAACTGGTGGATTTGTCATGGCCCAAGATAAAGTGGACACGGTCACAGATTGGCCCACCCTACCTGTCAGAAAGATGTTAGGAGTTTCCTGGGGCTAACAAACTACTTTAGAGATTTCATCAATTTTTTTCTCAGATTACTCTGCCCCTGACCCGCCTTTGTTCAGAAAAAGCCCAGTTTGAGTGGATCCCAACTGTATTGTTGCCTTTGAAGCCCTGAAGTTAGCCTTCACCTCTGCGCCTGTATTGGCCATGCCTGACCACACAAAGCCATTCATCCTGGAAACTGACAATTCCAACTTTGTCCTGGGAGGGGTGCTTCTTCAGGAAGGAGGGGATGGTATGCTACATCCTGTAGCATATTACTCCAAAAAGATGATCCCTGCTGAAGGAAGTTATCCTATATACAATAGAGAAATGCTAGCTATAATGAAGACCCTGAAGCACTGGTGCAGATACTTATGCAGTGCTGAGTACCCAGTAAAGGTCCTAAAAGATCACAAAAACTTGGTTTAATTCTTCAAACCACATCAGCTTAACCAACAACAAGCAAGATGGGCCCTAGAACTGGCAGACTATGTACTAGAAATTGACTATAAACCTGGCAAAGTAAACATTGTACCAGATGCCCTAAGTAGAAGAGCCAACCTGATCCCGTCCTCCGCCAAGTTGAGAGATCACAACACCCATACCCTGTTGGATACAACCAGTGGAAAAATACAGATAAACTACCTCAAAATTGTTGCTAAGAAATAAGACGTATTAGAAGCCCAGGCAAAGGACCCTGCTGCCAAGACTAGGGTCTCAGAACTCTCAACACAACTAGACAGCCCCCTTTACAAAAGAGGTTACTCACTAAAAGGAACCACCCTACTGTTCCAAGGAAGAATCTATGTACCAGAAGGATTAGCTTGGATTTCTGTACTAAAGGACTATCACGACTCAGAACTAGCCAGCCACCTGGGCTGCCACAAAACCCTTCAAAGCATCAAAAAGAACTACTTGTGGCCCAAGATAGACACAGATATTATCAACTACATTGAGGGCTGTGAGACATGCAGGCGCACCAAAACAAGACGCTCTAAGCCAGAAGGCCTCCTCTGCCCCCTGGACATCCCTTCAGGCCCCTGGAAATTGGTATCCATGGATTATATAGTTGAACTCCCACCCTCCAAAGACTACAACACAATTCTAGTGATGGTTGACCGTTTCATCAAAATGGCCTACTTTGTCCCCACCACTACCCATTGCACTGCTGCTGAAACTTTCTGACACTTTCATGACCAAATACTCACCCAACACGGAACCCCAGAGAAAATAGTGACAGACCAAGGACCATAGTTCACATCTCATTATTGGGCTCAAGTGATGAAAGATCTAGGAATCAAAAGATGTGTGTCCACTTCCTATCACCCCCAGACTGATGGCCAAACCAAACAGATAAACCAGATTTTGGAACAGTACCTCCAATGCTACACAAATGCCAATCAAGACAACTGGTCAGACCTATTATCCACAGCCCAATACGTGTACAATAGCAAAGATCACACGTCCACTGGGATGTTTTCCTTCAAAGCCAATTACAGATTTGACTCCACTTGAGACCCCAAGATTGGAAACCAGGAGTCTAACAAAGCTGGTAGAACATGGATGGAACACATCCACAAAAACCAGATGACCTGCTCCCAAAACCTAACCGCGCAGTACAGACTTACAGAGCCTTTGCTGATAGAAAGCGCACCCCTGGAAAGCCACTAGAGATTGGGGATGAGGTCTATCTAGACTCAAGGAACATACCCCTAAATGTCCCATTCCAGAAGCTAGTTCATTGAAGAAGCAGCCCCTACCATATCACAGGCTAAGTAGGCAAAGTAGCTTACTGTCTGAAGTTACCTGACACCTAGAAAATACATGACATATTCCATTGATCTTTGCTGTTCAAAAAGGACAGAATGTCCCTACCCACCAGAAACTGAAGACTGCCCCTCCACCCATCCTGGTAGGGAGATTCCTTGAACATGAAGTAGATTATATACACAGCAACTGTACCCACTACTGTAAGCCATAGTACTATGCCAAATGGCTAGGATACCTGCCCAAGGAAAGCACCTGGGAACCAGCTGACAACCAGACCAACACAACTGATGCTGTCTGCTAATATTGGGAGAGGAAGAAAGCCAAGTCCGGTTTAGAAGGGGATAGTGTTACAAAAGTAACAATCTTGAAGCCCCAGGCAGGAATCAAACCTGCTCCTAGCCACCAGGCGGGGCTAGTGGGCAGGGGAGATCCACCTGTACCTGAATTTTTGCTCTTTGAAGCAAATCTAGGTGCAGGAATCATTCCCGCCATGATGATAGCTGAGGGGCCTGTTTTGAGCCCCAAAAGCTATGCCCAAGCCTTGATGGGTTTGGCTGGGCCTGGGAAGGCTATTTTTAGCTGCCCAGTAAACCCAGATCAAGCCTACCCTCCATTAAGTAATTTGGGGTCCTCAATCAGGGACCCCTTTTTTAATCAAGCTCTTTGGGCTCAAGAGAGCCTGTAAATCCAGTCCAAAAATGGTGATTGAATTGGGAAAAACCCCATAACCCCAGAAGTCAAACCTTCCAGAATCAATGGCCAGCCAAGCCAAGATAGACCACCAAAAAGCCAAACAACTGTTCCTGAAAACCACAAAAATGATCATGAAGCAGTCAACCAAACAGCAGAACCTGAGATGCCAAGCCTTGCCACACGGATAGCACCAGAAGAATACCCAGAGGCACCTGCATATGAGTAAGTATATAAATCAGAAGCATTTGAAAAAGTTCTGTATCATCATCCTTACCAAATAAAGTTATTATGAACCTTTGTTTCACCAATCTGTTTCCATACCTATTTTTGATACTCTTCCATCTGCATACACCCAAGCGTCAGTACCCATCCTCTGGGATAGATAGTCAGACTCCAGTTGACAAACACAAAGCCTTTGACTGCTACCATTTACCCAACACTCCATTTGGCCCTGTGCATTTCACTGAGTATCCCACTAATCCTGACCACAAACCCTGGACATTGGAAGACTTGCAGTGGTACACCCTCCCAAACGCCCCCAAGGAACCCTACCAAATTTTCCGTGACAGCAAAGCAATCATCATCTACCCTTTGATCTTCAACAGGAAGTACAAAAATCCTGCTGCCTACTTGGTCTTTATGGAACAACCCCTAACACCCAAACCAACCATCTCATCCCCCCACTTCTGATGCCACTGGCCAGAGTAGTCAATTACTTGGAGTGCTTTACCTGGCGCTCATGGGATTGATTGACTCTGCCTTTCCAGCAGCTGGGCCTTGGGCTGTGGCTGGGAAGGCCCTTTCCTACCTGGTAAAGTTAGGTCCCATCATCTGGTGGGCCATACCAGTACCTGCTTCAACTCCTCCCTCACCTGCTGGAGCTCCACAGTACTCTTGGTATCCTGACAAATTGTTTGACATCCTTTTATATGATTGGATGTTTAAACTCTGCTGATGTTTGAATTGACTGATGAAAAGAGAGCTTGATAAGTTTTAAATATATTAAATTGAAAAGATACATAAATTTTAGTTTAAGTACAGGATGGTTGGCTTGAAGATTTTGAATCTATTTATTCCAAAGTGAAATAATTTAATATTCCACTTGGATGCATCAGCTGATCCAAATGATTGCATATTATTTCATAGTAAACCTTGCTTACTATTCCATCATCCCAAACAAACATCAGTGGGGTAAACTGGCTATGGTAAAATTATGTTTCAACATAATGATTTTCACAAAATTTAGAAGACATAGATCAATTTTTCAGATGATTCTAAAAAAATTGGTACCAAACATGATAGCTCTAGCTGCTCTAGATGCTGAGATATAAAATTAAGTGCTGGAATTGGGTTCACGTCATAATCAAAGGCTCAGACTCAATTTGATATTATCTAAAGTTACTTTTAATACACACTAAAAAACTAAAATCAATGTATCTCAGTTAATACTAAGCCAATTTTGATGTCCAATAGCTTATTTTAAAGCTGCAGATCAGCTCTAAATTTTGAAAAGAGTTAAAAATCAAATAATAAAACTTAAAATAATTAGTTTAGCCTTTTAAACCTAATAGTGAGACTATAATTATTTAGGTTTAGTTTTTATTTATACTTGGAATATACAATTAAATTTTAAATTTGAATAAATATAATTTAAATTACTTTTAATAAAGCAATTAAATAAAATTTAATTAAACATTTGATAAGTAATCCAAGCCTAAAAATACAATAAAATATATTTAATTGATTTATTAAATTCAACTTTAATTCTGTCCTTGGATGGGGCAACCACCTAGTAGAGTAATAAGACCACAATTAGTTGTGATAAAATTGTTCAGTGTTGTCCCAGGCATCTTTCAGCCAGTAAAGGTGATTATCTGTACCTACAGCAACCTTTAAAGTGATGCAGTGGCAGCTTTGGAAAAGCTTCAAAGAATATATCAGAGAAAATCATTCTTTCTGAAATTCTAGATTGGGCTTTATAGATAAATAAATTGTGGTGAATGCACAAGTTAGATCAATGGGTATGAGATCAGGAGGGTGACTTGAATCAGGGATGGATGAATAGATGGACAAGCCAATAAAAATTGGTTTTATGCCAAACCAGGCAAGCCACTGGGAAACTGGTTTGGCACCAAATCAGATGATAAATGGATGTTAGATTAGTTTGATCTTAACTGGAATAGTTAAACATCCAAACCTTTGACAGAGGGCCATAAAGTTAAGGGCCCAATTTTTTATTAATAATTCAGAGTATATGCAAGGTTTCTAGCTGTGTAACACCCCAAGGTGTTTGGTAACTTTCTGAACTTGTTTTTTTGCCTTGAAAACTTTAACACAGCAGTTTTCAAGAAAAAAGTGACTGTAGTAGATGGCTTGTCAGGAAAAGTTAAGGTCAGTTTGCTTTGACAGATTTATGACTTATTATTAAGAGCCACAAATGCTAGAGTTCTGGGACAAAACCCAGTACCATGGTTGATTATGGCCCATAGAATGAGAATAACTGTGGGTAGATGTTTGGTTCATAACATGTTGGTATATTATTTGTGACAAATTAGAGATAAATTTGACCAGGAAGCCATTGATTCTTTATGACTATCTATTAGGTTGTGAGTAATATGAAATAATCATTGAACATTCAAGAATACTTTTAGCATAGCAGACCTTCATTACATTCCCACAATTTACTTATCAATATAAGTGATAAATTATTTAAAGCAGCCAAAGTGAGCCACTATTTTTAACAAATAAAGATGTGATAGTGTCAGTGCATCTAGTCATTGCCTATACAACAGGCTAATAATTGAAGTAATCAATGGCATTAATGATTTAATTCTTTCAAAGTTTTCCCCTGAGTAAGGGCCTCACAATGTCAAAGGCTTCAAAACAACAGGGTCAACCCCTGGAAAGGTTCTGACCAAGCGGGGTTTTGACCTGCAATTCAACTTCCCAGAAAACCATAACCAAATGAAGAAGTTGACTCAAATTACCAGAATCAGCAACATGAGCAATCAATGATCCCATACAGTGGATGTCTTGATTTAGCACTTGAATTATTAGCAGGATAAAGCCACCCCCTAGTCATCCAACCAATTGATCAACACAATTATGTTCCTGATATCTATAATTCACAATAAATATATAATAGTTTTCTCTCAATAAATAACATTATCTAGTTTTGAAATATTTTTCCCCTTGTAACCTTGCTAAAACAACACAGTTACAACATTGGTAGCACAGGTAGGTTCTACATCCTACCTTTTTTTTCAAAATTCCTCCTGTTGCCCATACCTGCTGCAGTTAAAAAATATACAAAAGAATCACGCCTGGGCTCCCTGTGGACTGAACGCCCTACACACCAGGGACCAAGATACCAGAGGGGTATGCACTGTACCAGAACATGGAGATACTGGTCCCTGCCTTCAACGCCTTATCAGCTCAGGGATTTTTCCAAGCCCCTACTGCCACAACCCAAGTTGTTGAAAAAAGCATTATCCTGTCCACATAGCCCAACATCTACAAAGTGCTGTCTTGGAATCATTTTCAGGAGCAAATAACAAAAACACTGCTGAATGGATACAACATTCTCAAAGCTAACTGGCATAAATAGAATGTCCCATACACTTTTGGATTGTGGAGATATTCATTTGTCTGACCCACAATGTAGGCACCTGGTGCAACAAGTGGCACAAAGACCACACCAAGAAGAATTGGGACATCTTCAAACAAGACTTTCTGGTAAGATTTTTAATGAAAAACACAGATCTCATGATTTTATGCCAATTAAAGAACTTAAACCAAAATGGCACAGTAAAGGAGCTTACTTGAGCCTACAAGGAGCTCTGCCTACAAGCACCCTCAGATATGATGTTTGTCAACTCAGACACACACCTTATTTACTATTATTTTCTTAAGCCACATGTAATGCAACACATGAACCTGGACCAAGTAACCAATCTGCAGAGCCTGTACTGTGAAGCAAAGAACACAGAGCAAACATATAATGCGCTGTACAAGGCACAAAACAAAAAACAGAGAGACCTAAAGACTCCCACTCCTCAGTACGCTCCAACCACCCTCTGCATAACAATGGTAACCACACAACCAACAAGCCTGCGGGCTTCAATGGCCATGGCAACAGGAACAGTGGCCAGTCCAATTTCACTCACTTTAGAGTCACCAATGCTCAGGATAAACAGGACAAGGGAAAATCCTGGGAGAGCATTAAGCAAGCCAAACTCTCACCACCAAACTTCTGCCTTGTCAAACAATGAATATCTTCCAGAGGATGTGGATCAGTGCCCTATGATCCAGGTTACCTCAGAAAATCCTGTAATCTACACCATTGTTAGACATCCTAATAAAATGATGTCCTGTCCTTTTCATTTTTGAAGTTACACAGGTTCAGCCCTCTTGGACTCAGGCGCAGATTGTATCCTTGTCAATAGCAACTTCATGAAAAAGTTCAAGTTAGCCATTAATCCTTCACAAATTAAGAACAAGGTTTTAGCTGATGAACATCACATTGCTATGACCCAGTAAATTACCCCTTTTTCATCACACTGGAGAGCCCCCACTCAACCATTCATGGTTCTGTTATTGACTCCCCTAAATTTGACATTGTGCTTGGACTGGACTGGTTGAAGAAGAACAATCCTCATGTGTAATAGGCCACCTCAGTGTTAATCATCAAGCAAGAAGGAGTCAACCACCAAATTTAACTTGCCACAGTTGACCAACTTCTTTGGGACCATTTTTTTGTACACATTACAGAGACTCAATAGCAAAAAGATAACCTCAAAGCAATTGATTGGGACTCTTGTCAGTACGAGGTCATAAATTTCAAGGACCACCAAGACACTGCTGCCTCCCAGGATCAGGAAATTGTAGCTCAACACCCAGAGATCTATGAAGAGGCACTTCCAAGGCTACCTCCTGAGAAACACATACAACACTCTATACAACTCAAGAGAGAAGTACCCAAGGCGCAACCCATATACTAACTGTGGTGCTCTTTAACTCAAGTTAGAAGTAGTCAGTTGGCTGACAGATAAACAATTGGTAATGGGATAATAAGAAAGACTTATTGGTTGGTTGGTATAGCTTAATACAATACGGATTGGAAACCAGACAGGTATTTGTTTGTATAGAGGTATTGGAACCAACAGGAACAACAAATGGTTTGGAGTAGTGGCAACAGCAACTACTCAAAAGCAACTCATCAAGTAGCAACTTTTAGTCAAGTTAATTGGCAAATTAGTCAAGATGAAGGAGACTGGCCTTTATTTTCCTAAATTATACACTCAAAGAAAATAATCAATGGTGTAGCTAAAAAGGGGGTGTAAATATATATCTTTATTAGAAGAAGAGGGCCTTATATAGTATAACTTACTTGATAAATCAAGATAAGTTGGTCATTGCATGGGGAAAGGAAGGGGGAAATGAAAGCTGAACAGCTGATTATCAGCACAGCAATCAAGGGGAAGGTGATAACAGCCCCAGCGGCACAAGGGGGTTACAGAGAGCTTAATGTTGGGGTATTTGGTTGATGCCTGTAGTTGGTTAACTAATTGGTTGGTTAAAGCCTAGTTAGTGCAACTTTGAATCTAGAAGCCAGTTGGTAGACTTGGGTGATCCAGAATGACTTCAAATTAAGAGACAATCAGGATTCCTTACAACTCTGGAAGTAACCAAATAGCAGATCTGAATTGATTGACTGACTGGTGATGGGTTTCACCCCACCAACTCACCCCCAGCAAGGATGACAACCTCTGTTCTTACCTTAAGGAGGCTTTGGAGAAGGGACACATCCAACCTTCCCAATCATTTTTTTGGGGCCACTGTGTTATTTGTGGCAAAGAAGGACATGGCTCTCAGGTTAGTTACTGACTAATAAGCGCTAAACAAAGTCATCATTAAGAATTGATATCTTCTCCTGCTTATTGACAATCTTTTTGACGTATTGGGCAGAGCAATTGTCTTAAAAAAGATTGCTCTAACAGTCAAGTACAACCAAATTTGTATCCAGAAAGAAGAAATCCCCAAGACTGCCTTCCAAACCAAGTACAACTCATAAAAGTGTGTTGCACTTATCTTTGGAATGGCAAACAAACCTTCAAACTTTGTTACCTTCATGAATGAGGTTTTTGTACTCCATATTGACAAGCATGCACTTGTGTATCTGTATGATATCATCATATACAGTCCCTTGGTGAAACAACACCACAAAGACCTAGAGGCAGTATTAACTACCCTGGCATAACACAAATTACTTGCAAAACCCACCAAGTGTCAATTATACCAAAAGCATCTCCCTTTCCTTGGGCATGTGATGTCAAAAGAGGGCATCAAGCCTGACGCCCAGAAAATCCAAGCCATATGTAATATGCCACCTCTCAAGGACAAGAGCAAGCTCTGTATCTTTCTTGGGATGATAGCCTATGTCTGACACTTCATTCCAGACTGTTGCATCTTAACTACGCCTCTATCTACCATCACAGGTACCAAATTGAAATTTTTATAGACCCATCAACAAGACCTTTGTTTCCATTGCTTGAAAGACAAACTTACATCTACCCCCATCCTGCAATACCCAAGAAAAGATGGATACTACCAAATGGAGACTGACGCCTCTGAAAACTCTATTGGGGGTGTACTGCACATAAAAACAGACACATGTAACTACCTGGCAGTGGCTTATGAGTCATGTAAGCTTACATATGGCAAGTACCAGTACCTAATTCATAACAAGGAGCTGCTGTTAATTGTCTGTTGTCTAGTCAAGTGGTGTTGTTACCTGGAGCAACAAGAAGCCTTCATTGCCCTAATCAACCATAAGTCCCTCATATATTTCAAGACCCAAGCCAACATGTAAAGGTGCCAAAATCAATGAATGGTCTTCCTAGAGCAATTTAACATGAACATACAATACAAACCTGGGCTAGAGTTGGTCATTGCAGATGCCCTCTTGCGCCTATACATGAGGGTGTCCAGAGGCAAAAATGGCCTTGAACTAGACTGGCCCCTACTGGTGCTTCAAAAAAAAAAGATGAATCTTTCTCTCTGGGCGCCACAGAAATCACCAGGGATACAGTTATCAAGAACAAACACTTATTCACAGACATCTACAGAACGTTACATTGTAAAATCATCAGATATGGTACTATTATTATGTTCCCACCCACCAGAGAGTTGACACCATCTTGTGTTACCACTGAGACCTAGGGCACACAAAGAGTCAAAATCTCTATGAGTTCTTAAAACACAATTCCTGGTGGCTAACTCTGTATAGGGACGTACAAGAAGTTCTCAAACAATGTGAAGTATTCAAGAAGTTTGCAAAAAGAGACACTCTCCCAAAGGCAGTATCACCAGTCCAAACTCAATTACCCTTTAAAGTTTGGGCCCTTGACATTGTAGGCCCCATGCCAGGGAAATATAACAACAAAAAATACATCATCACCACCATAAATTTTTCCACCTTCTGGCCAGTGGCCCAAGCGGTTAAAGAACATACAGGCAACAACGTATACCAATTCATTGGCAGAGAAATCATCAGTAAGTTTGGAAAGCCAGAACTGATGATCACTGACAGAGTCAAGGAGTTAACCTCAAAGAATACCAACATCTACATCATCAAGAATAGGGTCAAACACATGGTGACTACACCATACCACCCTTGGGCCAATGGCAGGGTAGAGCAGCTGAACAGGAGCTTTATACAGGCCCTTGCTAAGCTCACTGCTGGGAGACCTGAGAAGTGGAACAAATATTTGGCAACTGAACATCTTGTGTATTGCACACAGGTGAACAGATCCACCAGAAAGAGCCCCTTTGAACTTGTTTACAGAACACAACCCAATATTGTTCAAGCACAGACTGAGCCCAAGTTGGAAACACCAAACAAGATACCATCCCGCTCTAATCCTCTAATAATTCAAACCAACAGTGACCAAACAGAGAGGGAAGAGGAAATACCAGCAAGATACATTATCTCTCATCCAAGCAAGGCATGAAGTTGGCGGCAAAGTATGGGTAATGAACACAGAAAAAAGCAAGCTACAGCCCAAAAGAAGTAGACCCCTTCATCATATCAAAGGTAAACAAAAACAACACTTACCTGGTACAAGAACTTGGCAAGCATAAACAAGACAAGGTCCTAAACCACAATTGGTTACAGCCCTGTAAGGCCCAACAGAAGCAGTATGAGGCCGCCCTACCTGCAACCAAACAGCAACTAGTCCAGTAGAATGCCTGGGCTCCTGAAAACCTCCCAGATGATCTCCCTTCAGATGAGACTGACCTTCATCCAGGGGGTGTCAAAACAGCAGGGTCAATCTGCCAACAAAGTTCCAACTAAGCGGGTTTGTGACCACAATCCAACTTCCCTGTGTCCTGTGCCCAAACAAGGAAGTCAACTCAAATTCCCAGAATTAGCAACATGAATAAATGATAATCTATACAGTGGATGACTTGATTTAGCGCTTGAATCATTACCAGGATCAAGACACCCCCTTCATCATCCAACTGAGTGATCAACACAATCATGCTCCTCATATAATGATTCAGTGAAACTATATAATTCCTATCTTCAAACAAAGATAATTATCTAGTATACAAATATTTTCCCCTTTGTAACTCTGCTAAAATAGCACTGTTATAACACTAACATGAAAAACCAGGATGTAAGCCATTTTTAATGTCAAGTATATACTTCTGGGAAGTATAATAAACAAGATAAAGGGGAAAATTAAGAAGAGAATTATACTTTATTGGATATGAATATGCAGTATTATATAGTATCATGGGAAGCCATATACTGTCCATGTATGTCATGTAGGTTGTGGGGCTTATCTGAGTAATGTTTCTCTTGAGTTACAATACTTAATCAAGTTGTGTTCCTTTTAGGATCTGGATGTTTGATCCCCATAACCAATGGCCAAATGATAGTAGTGCCACCAAATTACTGATTAGTTAGTGAGCCACTCAGTGTAAAGACCCAACAATTGAGGAAGTATTTTAGCAAAATAAGGTACAAAGTTGACCACTTGTAACCCAGTGAGCACAGTCACAATGGGATAGACCATCATCATCAATTCAAAGACCTTTGTGTGTACGTTATAGCGTCCAAAATTACTGGCAAAATATGTGAGTACGTAGTATATAAAGGTGTATATAGCTACAGACTAAGTGGAGTGAGGAAAAACTAGCATGTGCCAGGAGTACTGATCAGAGGAGTTGAGCTGTGCCGGCTTCTTGTAAAAGTACTCACCAGTTGGATGATTGAATGGTCCATGTGGTTGATAGTGTTAGTGGCTCCCAATCCCTAGGCAGGCTGTAAGGACAGCTGAGAAGATAAGATAGTTCATTTTCTAGTCCTGGGGAAGGGCAGACAAAGCTTAGTGTCTTTAACTTTCTGAGAGGTAAAAGTTTTATTTTGATTTGTGTGATAATAATTGAGGGGTAATTTGCTCAATGATAACACAAACTATCATCAAGTGGTTGGGCTTCATTATATACTATCATCTTTAATGGGGCATAAATAGTGCAAAAAATTGAACAAAGAACCCCAAACACTTGGTGTTGTCTGGAATTCCCTTGTGGGATTGGGATTGGAGAGGTTTGGCAAGCAATGAATTGTTGATCTCTGACTTGCATTGCCCTGGAGCTTCTTTAGTTACTTTCTTGCACCCAAATTCCAATTATGTAATCTCTGCATTAAATGATTTGCAGGGCAGCCTGTCAACCCTGTCCAAATTTGATAGATTATAAATTTGGGCAGCACTTTCCCCATCCAGCAGGGGTGAACAGGCGCGCTGTGGGGGGTGCGCTGTCCCCTGCTGGCTGGGTGGCAGGAGCAGGCAGGGGCTGACTGGCAGGCTAGTGGCGGGGGTATAAAAACCAAATTTTAAGTTTTTAGAATTTTTAAAATCTGGTTCATCCAGCGGCTGTTTCACAGCAGTTTCCCCAATCAGGGGGGACTGCTGCAATTCTTTGTTTTTTTTGTGATATCAAAAGTGCACAAACTTTTATCTTGCAAAAGTTTGTTGTCAGGAATATTCCTGACACTCAGTGATTCATTCAGTGAACTACTCAGGGCGTTAATTTCCCAAGAGGGAGTAATTGAAGATGTTGCAACATCTCCCCCTGGGGTGCTGGAAGGCAGAGCCTTGGGAATTTTCTTGAGAGAGTCAGGGATGTGTGCTTGGTACTGATCCAGTTTGGCGTTGGGGACAGAAGTCTGGAGTTGCACTGGGCTGTTCTTGCTTTGCATAGGCAGAGTTGTTCATGGTGCATATGTTTGAGTTTGGTTCTTGCGCCAATCCCTTTGATGAGGTAGGTGTTGTTGGGTTTGGTCTCCATGACAGTGCCTGGTCCACATAACCATGGATTCAACTATTGCTGGTCATGATTGACAACCCAGATTTAGTCCCCAACTTGGAATCTTTCCTGTTGCAAGGGGACTGTCTCTCTTTTGATCCTTTTCCGCTCCATATCTTCTTGGTCTTTTCTGGCATGTTGTACAGCGGGATCATTGTTGTCTGGCACCCTTTTTGATATAGGTAATTGTGGTCCTGTGGAAGTAATAACAAGGGTAGGCTTTTCCCCATAGACAAGTTTGTATGGGATTTTGCCTGTATTGCAATTGATTTGAGTCCTGCATACTATGAGTGCTGTTGGAAACATGTCAATCCAGGCCTTTGGATTATTAGCAGATAACTTACTGAGGGCTTCCACTAGTGAGCCGTTTAGCTGTTCTACTTGTCCATTTGCTTGCAGGTAGTATGGGCTGGTGATGATATGCTTTACTCCGTTTTTGGAAAGTTAAATATTGGTGCCAATAGCCTTGAGCTTGGTGCCTCCATCTGCAATCAGGAGGTTGGGTTTTCCAAACTTGGCTATGATTTCTTTTCCAATAAATTGTCTCACATCATTGCCTTTGTGTTCCTTTGTAGCTTTGGCTACAGGTCATCTGGTGGCATATTTGATAGCTGTTATGATGTAGTTTTTTCCTTTTTTCTTGCCAGCCATTGATCTTACAATATCCAGTGATCACACCTTGAAAGGTTGCGTGATGAATACTGGTATCACTGACTTGGGTGGTGCCTTGGTTTGGGCGTACTTTTCACAGACTTTGCATTATTCTAATACTTCTTGGATATCATCTAGAATGTCAGGCCACCAGTAACATGTCTTGAGATATTAATGCAAGCTCCTGCTTGGGTGTGGCCCAAGTCTCTGTGATATTGGAGGATTGTGTCAATCTTTTGTGTTGACGGAACTTAAGGTACAGTGTCACCATTTGGGAGGATTTGGTGCAGTTTGCCATATACGTTTTTGAACAGATGTTTGTTCTTAAGGACTTTCTCTTGGATGTCCATTGGAGTGCCAGGTGGGAACCTTTCTTGGATATTACTCATGATTAACATAGGTCAATTGGGGTTGCCATCAGCACATAGGACATGTTTACTGTATAGCCTTGATAGGGCGTCTGCGGTAAGAATTTCCTTGCCTGGCTTATATTCAATTTGCATCAGATACCTTTGATTGAGGCTCATTCATTTGGATTGTCTTCTTGATAAGTGTTGTTGTGTCTTGAAGAATATCAACAATTTGTGGTTGGTGAGGACTTTGAACATTTGGGCTCCTTCTAAATAGCATTGTCACTTCATAAGGCAGTGCATGATAGCTACTAACTCCTTGTTGTGTATGGGATATTTTTGTTTGCCTTTAGATAGTTTTCTTGACTTGTACGCCTAGGGGAGGAAGTCCTTTTCTGCTGTTTGGATACAGAGTACCCCTCCTATGGCGTAGTCAGATGCCACAGTTTTTAGTTCATAGACTCCTTCAAAATTTGGGTATTGGAGGATTGTCATGAATACCACTATTCACCATGTTTTGATTTCGCCTTTGATGGGCCATTTTGAAGACAAATCTCTTGCTTTTGCTTTTGCCTCTCAAAATGAGTTGATGACTAAATCAGGAAGTACAATTGTTTGGTTTCTTGATCCTGCGCAACTCACTTGCCCCACTCATGCTGGTGGCAAGTGGCCCTACCGTCCTGATAGTGTTTTGTGGTATTACTAACCACTATATATTCCATTTTGTATTCACCAATAAAATCTAAGTTCTATTCACATTTTTGTCTTTGTGTCTTCTGTACTTCTGCGCCTCTCTCTAGCCACAACTAGTAGAGATTATTCTTCCAGGGCCGCAAGGTAAACACATAGTCTTCCCTGACATCTAACCAAGACTTAGTACAAATCCAATCCTAAGGTTAGGATTTCCTGTTGTGCATCTGTGCTGCACCTCAGAACACGGCAAAAATGGTGCTCACTACAAGGGCTGTAAGCCCCTTGGTTATCCCTTTCACATCCACGTTTTCAGGTCTTTTGCCTCCGCCTATACAAGAGCTGACTTCACCTGAAATTTCTAGTCCTCCTATTGAGGAAGATATTGCCAACCTTCCTATTGTCCCTACTGTACTGAACCTTGGGAATGGTCCCTGCCTAGTTTCTTACCCCATGGGTACCCCTGACTTAGAACAAGTCATGTCGGTAGCCCTTGGGATAGCCCATGTAGAGCCATCCCTTGCCTTCAGCTGCAGTTCATTTGGGCTGAATACTAAAAATTAATTGTGGCTCCTCAATATTCACAACATCTCCTCTCAGCAGCTGGCTTTGCTGAGCACTTACTATTGTCCTTTATGCAGCCTGCCTTGGCCCACTGTTAAATGATGTTGGGGCTCCACGTCCAAGAAATCTTGTCTCTACAAGCAGCAGTTACTCATTACTGGGACCAGTTTGCTGCTTACCAACAGTGGATTCATTCCCTGTTTTCCTTGGTATCTGACAATCAGCGCAACTCTGTTACCTTCCAAACCCGTTTGGTTAATTCTATTAAACAAATGCGCCAGTTCATCCCCAAATACGTGAGAGAGCGTCTACACAAGTTTCACCAGCTAGAACAACCCTGGCAAACTCAAGTAGATTCCACCTTAAACGCTTATCTCATCAACTTTGAACAACTTGTGCAACAGCTCAATGCATTCAGCACATATTCCTTTGAGCAACTACAGCAGGTAGCAGACTTTGCTGTTAACAGCCTTAAGGAACTCAGTGTGGTGTTTGATCAAGAAAGAGCTGCCACTGCTGCTGCTATAGCCAAACTCCATAGTCAAGTGAATGAATTAGCTACACCAAAGCCAGATGTTCCGCCCTCTCCCCCTTATGATGATTTGGCAGATCAAGAGCAAAGAATATGGAATGCTATTTGAGAGCTACGTACAACTAGTTGCAGTCAAGGACGTCCTGCTGAGGCTCTTTAACCTGACCCCCAGGTGCTTGAATTGACTGCTCAAGTTGAAGAGCTACAGCAAGAACTTGCCGCCCTATGTGAAATGAGGGCAACTGCTGCTAGTCCAGTTGGGGTTGTTGATGAAGATGGTTGCTGCCCTGGCTTACCAGGAGCTCCTCAAATCCAATGCGCTAGGGAACTAATTGCCCTAGCTAACAAGGTAGATCAATTGAAGTGGGACCATACTGAACTGGATAGAGACATACAAGAGATAATTGACATGATTGAATCTGTGAATGATAGGTTTGCCCCTTGCCTCTCAGTGGGGCCATCCCTTACTTCTTGACTGGCTGAGATCTCCACAATAGTGACCACCCAAGGTCAACACTTAGATACTACTGCACAACAGACCACTCAAGCTGTCAATACAGGTGCATGCACTGTTGAGACCCTGACTACCCTTGAAGAGAGTGTTTATGAGCTATGGGCTAGAAAGCCCCCTCTGAATCCAAAGCAGAGTTTTTCTTGTATATAAACGTAATTGATAGCAACAATAGTGGCCTAGCTCCCAAAGCAAATTTTAAGCCTACCTTTAAGCAAGTCTTTGACCCCAAAACCTTGAACATTGCAGCTTTTCTAACTATCTACAAAACTGCCCTGAGAAGAGCCTTGGACAAAGTCAAGAAGGAACATATTCTGACCTGTCTACACCTGACCTGCTAAGAGGTAGTTGTGCTAGAACTGCACACCATTGAAACCTGGGAAGATATGAAGCAGCTTCTGATTGACAAGTTTGGTGGTGACCTTAGCCTGGAAGTAAAGAAGGACACCTTCATGCATATTGCTTTCAAGCCTAAAGAGACGCTAGCTGAGTTTGCAGACAGATTCTACATGGAAGGACAGCAACTGATAATGAGCAGACAGTTGACAGCCCATGAAGCCTACATGGCTTGCGCTCAAGCCCTCAAAGTTAACCAACTTCTGTGCCTTCACTTCAAAGCCCATAAGGCTATGATTTCCTCCATAAAGAGCATAAAAATGCTGTTGCAGGATATGCACATTACCCATTCTGGAGCAGTTGTTAGGGAAGGTTGAGCTACTTCTAACTCTGGTTCATCTCCCTGTGGTCCTTGCATTCTTACCATGAACTTGCAAAATCCTCTGTAACGCCAAGATTGCCACAACTGTGGTCAGATAGGTCATCATTATTAAGTCTGCACCAACCCACGGGTTGAAGGGGCTGATCCAAAAGAGCAGGCGGGAAAAGAACAGTCAACATAGAGGCAGAGACGCTCTTGGTTGAAAATTCTTCCCAGTCTCTTTCAATCCCTCCCTCTATATCTGATGCCAAGCCTGCTGATAATGAGGCTCCTCATATCCTCCTCTTGCTTCACAATATCTCTCACAACTCTGACCCAGATGACTCTGATGCTGACAACGCCAATGCATATGGGTACTCTGTTCTGGCTGTTCCTGAAACCATTACAGTCCCCTATAAATTGCAATCAGGAAAGACTACAATTGCCGGTAAGCCTTTGCCTGAAGCCAAAGAAATTGTCTCTTGCCCTTACCTCACTCAGGCTAAGAGGTCCCCTGTGCTAGTGGAGTTGTCAGAAGAAGCTGCTGAGGTTGCTGACACTGTCTTCAAGAATTTATCTGTTTTTCTCCCTCTCCAGACTGTTTATAAGCAGTTCCCAGGATTAAGATGCATGATTGAGAAGTGGGATAAGGAATTAGCCAAGGATCAGGATATCTTGGCTGTCCTTTCACCCTTTGGTTGCACTACCACTTGAGTAGAGATATCCATTCAAAAAGTGAAGATCAAGGCTGCTCTAGACACTGGCTTGCCAGTCAACGTTATCTCCTCCAAGCTTATGAAGAAACTCAAACTTTCCCCTGACCTTAATAATCACCAGTTGTATGGCACGGCTGGACTGTCTATGACCTGCACTATAGGGGCATACTCTGCTCTACCCATGCGGTTTGGCAATCTTCTCTTAGCTGCACCAGAAGTTGTCTTGGAAAACAAGAGTTACAATATCTTAGTTGGCACCCAGTTCCCTAGGGAATATAATGGGATAATCAACTTAAAAGATGGTTACCTTGCTATTCTGGGATACAAAGTCCCTCTGATCTTTGAAGAGCCGGTTAAAGTTCCCAGGAAACAGCTCAAGACATGTGCCTTAGAATATACCACTGGGGTTTTCAACCTCAAATATTGCACCCACTCTTCAAACATGAAATGTCCACCCATGGCTTGTCCTGTGTCTGAAGGGATCCCTCTCCTAGCCATGTCTGCTGTCACCATCCCACCTGGCTCCCAGGCCATCCTAGACTTCCAGATATCATATGAACTACCTGAACAAACCTTCTTGGAGTTGTACTCTCCCCCTTGTTAGGATGCAACAAACCTTATCTCTGTCCTGGGATCCTAGATGTCTCCCATAAGGATCCTGTTCAATTGTTGGTAGCCAACCTGACTGCTCTCCCCATGACTGTGTATAGGGGGAAGGTTGTTGGATATGGCAAGTTGTTGAGCGCTCCTGATGTCCTGTCTCTTCATCCCTTTGGCACGTTTCAAGACTTTAACCTACCTGAGGATGAACCCCAAGTCCTATCCTTGTTCACTGTGCAAGACTTTCCACAGCTGTCCCTGTTTCAACAGAAAGAGGTGCTAGACTTGCTAGACCAATTTTCTGACATCTTTTCAAAGGACAGTACCAATTATGGGTTAGCCAAAGGCGTTATCCATCAGATTGACACTGGCAACGCTCCTCCCTTCTGTGCTAAACCATATTGCTGCAGCTGTGTAGAGGACGCCCAGGTATCTAAAGAGCTCAAAAAACTGTTGGACGCTGGGCTGCTGGCACCTTCCCAAAGTCCTTGGGCATCCCTGCTACTCATCTTAAAGAAAAAAGATGGGGGTCATTGTATTGTTCTGGACTACCGCCAATTAAACCCTTTGACCAGGAAGGACTCATACCCCTTGCTGTGTATTGATGATGCTCTCTGACATCTTGGAGGCTCTAAGTTTTTCTCTGCAATGGATCTGGCATCAGGATACTGGTAAGTTGACCTATTGCCCAAGGATTGTCAGAAAGCCGCACTCATTACATCTGAAGGGCTTTTTGAGCCTACTTGCATGCCACAGGGACTCTGCAATGCCCTGGCCACCTTCCAAAGGGCCATGGACTCCATCCTCTTTGACTTGAAGTTGTTGTGCATCCTAGTATACTTGGATGATATAACAGTTTTCAGCGCTACCTTCACCAACCACCTGGCTCATCTCAAAGAGATGTTCATAAAGATTCAAGAAGCAGGCCTCAAACTAAAGCCCTCCAAGTGCGCCTTCTTCAAAGAGCGTCTTAAATTCTTAGGCCATGAAGTAACCTAGACCAGGATTTGCCAAATGACTATGAAGGTTGAAGCCATTGACAAAATGCTTCCGCCCACCAACCTGTAAGAGGTACAAGTCTTTCTAGGGATGATGGGCTACTATAGACAGTTTATCCCTGACTTAGCCAATACTAGTGAACCTCTAGTCCAGCTGTTACATAATGTCCCTTTTGAATGGACCGCCAGTCAGCAGCAAGCCTTTGAGACCCTTAAGCAAAAACTCAAAGAGGCGCCAATCCTAGTGTATCCTGACTATGATAAGGAGTTTATCCTGTACACCAACGCTAGCAATCTTGCTATTGGGGCTATTCTGGCCCAACTAGATGACAAGGGTGTAGACCATCCTGTGGCTTACACTTCCTGCGTGATAAACAAACACAAGAAGAAATATAGTGTCACAGAGAAGGAGTGTCTTGCTGTGTTGCATGCAGTCAAGCAGTTTTGTCATTACATATATGGTACCCACTTCACAGTTGTCACTGACCACGCTTTGCTTAAGGGGTTATAACAGCTTGAGGAGCCTGAAGGGCGCCTAGCTAGATGGGCTCTACGTCTCCAAAGATACAACTTCACTGTGCTCCATTTCCCTGGGATTCAACACCAGAACACTGATGGGCTCTCCAGAATGTCCATTCTTGCTTTGCATCCTGCAGAGGCTGATTGGTTATACAAACTAATTGGGTACCCTTCTTCTTGGGAAAGTGAGACAGAAGAGGTACAACTGGCCTTGTCCAAACTATCCAAGGACATGCTTGTTTGCAACAATCAGCTCTTCAAGAAGGTACAAGACCATTATCTGCCTTATATACCACCCAGTCTTTGCCTCCTGTTGGTGTTGCAAGCTCATAAAGAGACTGGACAAGGAGGCATTGCCAAGACCTTTGACTGGCTTCAAAAGAATTACTTCTGGGAGAACCTTTGCCTGCTGATCTCAGACGTCATAGCTAGCTGCCACAACTACCAGCTGCAGAGGCCTCAAGCTGCTGCCCACAAGTTCAAATTAGTTCCCCTGCAACATGCCTTTCACACTGTCAGCATTGCTGCAGTAGGTCTTCTCCCCTGATAACGTTCTGGGTGTTGCTTTATTCTTATTGCTGTTGATCACTTCAGCAAGTGGGTAGAGGCTTGCCCTACAAAGGACATCACAGCTAAGACAACTGCTGCCTTCCTGTTACAAGATGTTTTCTACCGTCATGGCTGTCCTCAAGTGTTGCTCTCAGATAATGGGACTAACTTTAATGCCAAGCTGGTAACCTCTGTTGTCAAAGCTTTGGGATCACATCAATCTTTCTCTGCCCCCTACAATCCTTCTACCAATGGGGCAGTTGAACGTGCAAATTTAAAACTGGTCTCTATCATGAGGAAGCTCACCTACTCTGACGCTGCCAACTGGGACCTATATTTACCTGCTGCTCTCTTTGCGTACCGCCTTAGCAAACATTGTGTCACTAGATACTCCCCTTTTTCTATGCTGTATGGGCAAGAGGCTACTACCCCATTGCTCTTGGGGGCCCCTGCTTACCTCTGATAAGGCCATGAATCCTGACAACCACATCATGGATCTAGTCAACTGCATAATTGATATACAGGCCACTGCCTACACTTCTGCATACAAGAATAAGATGCTTGAGCTTTCTCCTGATAATGCCGGATGTCCCCCCTGCATGAATTAAATGTTGATGACCATGTACTTTACTACCAACACAGAGTAGGTGGTTGCGCACATAAGTTGGACTCTCTGTGGATTGGCCCTTTAGAAGTGACCTTTAAACAAGGGTCCAAATACACTGTAAAGCTCCTCTCCAGTGGCTGTCCTTTTGCTTGAGTTAACGCAAAGTTTCTTTGTAAATACCGCCCCCTAAGGCCAATCTAGGGGAGGGCAATGTCGTGAATACCGCTATTTACCATGTTTTGATTTTGCCTTTGGTGGGCCATTTCAAAGACAAATCTCTCGCTTTTGCTTTTGCCTCTTGAAATGAGTTGATGACTGAATCAAGAAATAAAATTATTTGGTTTCTTGATCTGCACAACTCACTTGCCCCACTAATGCTGGTGGCAAGTGATCCTACTGTCCTGGTAGTGTTTTTTGGTATTCCTAACCACTATATATTTCATTTTGCATTCACCAATAAAATCTAAGTTCTATTCACATTTTTATCTTTGTGTCTTCTGTACTTCTGCGCCTCTCTCTAGCCACAACTAGTAGAGATTATTCTTCCAGGGCCGCAAGGTAAACACATAGCCTTCCCTATCATCTAACCAAGACTTAGTACAAATCCAATCCTAAGGTTAGGATTTCCTTTTGTGTGTCTGTGCCACGCCTCAGAACAAGACAAGGATGAGAGCGGTAACCATACATTCTTTTAGTTAACGGAAGTGCTGGTCTTGTAGTGATGTCCAGACAAACTTGGTTGTTTTACCTGTAATGGCAGACAGGGGTCTGTTAGGGCACCCCATTCAGGGATGAACCTTCTCACATAAGACACCATTCCAAGGAAGGTGCAAAGTTCACTCTTATTTCTTGGGGCTTGCATCTCAGTTATGGCACATATTTTGTCTGGATCTGGCTTGATTCCGTCCTTGCTAATGATATGACCAAGGAATGGGAGTTCAGCCAAGAAGAATTTGCACTTAATGGTTTTTCAATTAGTTGGTTTTCTTGGAGAGTGTGGAGGACTAGGCAGATGTCTTCCCAGTTTTGTTTCAAGCTTAGGCTGTAGATGATGATGTTGTCCAGGTAGATAATTGCTCTTTTCCCAATGTGCTCCTTGAAGACTTTGTTCATGAAGGTCACAAAGGTACTAGGGTCATTGGTCATTCCAAAGTTGAGGACAACACATTCAAAGGATCCATATTTAGTTCTGAAGGTGGTCTCTGGGATATCTTCAGGTTTCACTCAAATTTGGCAATAGCCTACTATCAGATCAATCTTTGTAAAGATTTGGGACCCCCCAGGGCGTCAAAAAGGTTGTCAATCAGGGGCAGGGGATACCTGTTCTTAATTGTGACCTCTTTGAGCACTCTGTAATATGTGACAAGGCGGAGTCCTCCATCTTTTTTGCTACAAAGAAGACAGCGGCACCAAAAGGTGACTTTGATGATTGTATGAGCTCTATCTCAAGGGCCTTGTAAAGAAAAGCTTTTAGTGTGTTGTCTTCTCATGGTGTGAGGCAGTAGATAGGATGTGCTTTAGATACACTTCCTTTTAGGTCAATCTCATGTTGTATGCCACAATCAGGTGGTAAACCCAGGAGGGCTTCCTGGAAGACAGAGGGGAACTCACTAACTAGCTGGTATCAGATTTAATTGTTCTTACATCTGGTTTCTGTATTTTTGAAATAGATAACTTTTTATGTACAGGTGTTCCAATTGATTTTGCTAGGGTTGTTTTCCTCTTCTGTTTCCATGATTTTCAAAAATATGTGGTCTCTCATAAGTATATCAAGATGAGTTGGGTAAACATGGTGGTACACCTTGCCTTGTTGTATGGTGAAGATAGCACTATCCCAGTCATTGTGAGGTTTGGTCTTTCTTATCCAGTCCAGGCCAAGTATAACATCATACTTGGAGATTGGTATGATAGTGCCGCTAATTGTTGTTTGTACATCTCCAATTTGGGCGCATAAAGGTTTTGCCTCTTGGGTAACTGGTGTGCTTCTGTTGTCCGCCATGATGGCCCTCTTGATATTGCTTTGACCCGTAGGTAGTTTCATGAGGTTGGCAAATTTCTTGTTGACAAGAGATTGGTCTGCTCCAGTGTCAAATAATGCAGTGCCCTGATATCTGCAAAAACAGAAAGGATAAGTGAGGAGTTTATTTTTAGTTTGGGCAGTAAACAGTAGAGGATTGCTGGAGGGTACTTGGATCATGGTGATTGAATCCATGTCCTGGTCCCTGTACAAGTCTTGTAAGTTGGGGGAGGGCAGCTTGCCTAAGCACTCCCCTGAGCTTTTTCCTCCTTGTTGGTATCTTCAGTTCTTTCCTGGTTGGCTTGGGCAGTACAGTTACCATTTTGAGGATGGGTGTTGTTGGCTCAGTTATTCTGCTTATTAGGTCAAGGGTCCTTCTTTGCTGTGGGGCTCTCCTTTCTCTTATTGGTTGCGTGTAGGTCATCAGACTTTTGAGCTGCATGTTTTCCCTCTAAGAATATGTCTTCAAGGTTCTGGCAGCAGTTCATGTCAAACTGACGTCTAATGTGTGCAAGGAGGTCAATATAGAAGTCCAATTGAAGTCTGGCTTATTCAAAGTTAATGTTGTTGGGAGCCTGGTCATGTAAGTCTTGTAAACTGCAATGTACTCCTCAATTGATCCTGTCATTTTGAAGGTTATGAGTTCTGTCATGATTACTACGTCAGAGTCTTTCATGGAAAACTTTTTGAGGAAAGCGGCCTTGAACATATCCTGGTTTTTATTTTGGTCAGGTTGTTAGTTGATCCATTCATTTACAAAGCAAGAGGCAGCTCCAGTGACGTGGAGGGAGACTTTGCTGGCCCAGAGTCTGCGGGGATAGCCTACTTGTGTGAACTTGCTTTGTGTGCTGTTGATCCAGAAGTTGGCGTTTTACTGGTGTAACCTTGCAAAGGTCCCAATTTCTGCGGTATGTAGGCATTGAAAGACAATACTGGATATCTCTAGCACCTGTGGACCTGCAAAAGTTGTGGGAAGGTTTAAAAGTCTGCAAGTGTGAAGGATGTTATATTGTTTGGTGGGGACAAGGAAGTTGTTGTAGATAACAAAGCCTGTGTGGATGTCTTGTCCTTCTTTGTAGTCTCTTCAACCTGCAGGAAGGGCTATCTTCTGGTTCTTTTTCTTAGGAGGAATTTTTCCTTATAGTTGCGTAGGTGTAGATTACCTACCTGTGCTACCACTGTTGAGTATATACTTCTGGGAAGTATAATAAACAAGATAAAGGGGAAAATTAAGAAGAGAATGATACTTTATTGGATATGAACATGCGGTATTATATAGTATCATGGGAAGCCACATACTGTCCATGTACATCATGTAGTTCATGGGGCTTGTCTGAGTAATGTTCCTCTTAAGTCACAAGGCTTAATCAAGTTGTGTTCCTTTTAGGATCTGGATGTTTGATCTCCATAATCAATGGTCAAATGATAGTGGTGCCATCAACTTACTGATTAGTTGGTGAGCCACTTGGTGATTCATTTGGTGAACTAATTAAGGTGTTAATTCCCCAAGAGGGAGTAATCAAAGATTTTGCAACATTAAGGGTTCAATAAGTTGTTTGATAGCTATGTGGAATGCTATACTGAAAAATCAAGCTTGGAATGTGTGGGGTTCCTGATCACCAGTCCCCATAGTGTGTCCTGGGTCAAAGCCAGGGACTGGCTTGAAGGAGTTGTCATTCCCTAGTAGAGACATGTGGCTAGCTTGAAGCTTATACTTGGCCTGCACAAGAGCAAACTCTTCTAGTACCTTCCCAATCACTAGGCAAGCGTCTCCACCATACACTTGTACTTAAGCTGGTGCTAGTCCATCTGGGGGCCTGTAACAATCCTTCAACAACCTAGTAAACTTATTCCTAATAAATTCCCTTCCTCCATCTGTCATTTCAAGGTGTCTGGTCAATCGTTCTCATTCCTCCTGGGAAGTTTTACTAGTGGCAAACCTTAAACAGCTTTTGCAGTAGGTGTCTTCCTCCTCTTGGCTAGGGTAGAAAATGTTGGGCAATTTACTCATAGGGACTCACTGTACTACTTAGAAATATGGCCAGGGGTTGGAATGGGCTTTTATTTACTTTCAGAAGGAAGATCCCCTTAGAAACCTTCTTTTATATGGCCCAGGGGTATAGGGAAAAAATGGTTTGTGCCAATACTTGGAGTCTTCTAACAATCTATTGGACTTCTTGCACTTGGTCTTGGACTTCTGCACCTTGCTTGGGCTCCTGCTCCTTATCCTAGGCTTCTTCTCCTTTATCTTGCTCTCCTGCTCATTTATCCTTGTCCTCAGCTTCCTGCTCTATCTTTGTGGCCTTTTTAATCCACTGTTTCCAATCCCTGAAATTCCTTAGACTGCTCTACCTTTTATAGCTCCTTGTTTCAGTTTTTCCTTCTAAGAACTTTAGTTTTCCAGGCTTAAACTATCCAGTTTCTTCTGCTCTATCATATATTAGACTTTTTTTGCTTACTTTAGCCAATTAAAAATCAGCTTTTCCATGTTCTTTCCCTCATTTTTTAGGCTAAACGGAAGAGTTTAAGCACTTAAAATCTTGATCAATAGACTATAACCTGCAGCCAATCATTTTCCCAGATTGAGCAGTTTTTCATAAAATTTTTCCCAAATGACTTGCTCTTGACCCTGGTTCAAACCTGGCGTTATCTCTCTCCAGTTAAGCACTTGCTCTGTTTTTCTAAAAGGTTTCACTGCAATTCCCACCATGTTTCTCTGGGCAAACTTGAGCGCCTCATCTACGTTTTACTTAATGAATTTCCAAGCCTTAATTTATTCAATGTTTCTCCACATTTCTCTGCATTTTCTTCCACTTTTCAACATTTTGAACCCCCTGTTGCTTGCTCTTTTCTCCTCTTAATGATTTCATCAAAACTCCAGCCTTTGCTCTTAGAGTTTCTCTGTTCTGTTTCTGTCTGCTCTTGCTCCTTCTCATTCAATCAATCTCTTATAGATTTGCAGTGCATTTTCTGTGAAAGGTTTCTTTCTTTATTATCTTTATGTATTATTTATCTTAATCTTTTAACATTTCTTTTTGCCATTCTTTCCTTAATTCTTTATCTGCTTATTTCTCCATCTATCTTATCTTCAACTTTTCAAGTTCATCTTTCCTGCTCTTTATTCTAATTCAGCTAGCTCTTCTTGACCAACTTCCATTCCTTCTGCCAGTCCTTATATATGATATTTCAGTCCTTCAGCTAGTACTGCTCTATGATCTTCTGGCCCTTTAACAAGTCCTGTTCCATGATCTTCCAGTCCTGCTCTATGATCTTCTGGCCCTTTAACTAGTCCTGCTCCATGATCTTCCAGTACTGCTTTATGATCTTCTAGTCCTGCTCCATGATTTTCCATTCCTGCTCTAGTCCTGTTTCATCTTCACTATGAACCACAAAGATTCTGTCCTTCATTATGAACTTATCTATGATCCATCAAGGGTACATCATTCTCTGCAGTTCTTGTTACCAACACCTCAGACTCAGGCAATAAGTCTCCTCAAGTGATTTAGCATTCGACTGGACCCCCATAAGTGACCACCAATATAGTCCATCAATCACAGACAATCATCATGTCTGTTCATTTTTTTACTCACTCAGGTGGTTAGCCCTGAGCTTTCAGTTGCAAAGTAGCCAACTTTAATTCCCAGAGACCTGTTTCTTATCAGGTTCTACAGCTGCTTCCCCAAGAAGCTACCATGATAACGTCTCCAGGCATATCCATGCCTCTCTGGTGGCTTCAAGACATCCTCAAAGCCTCCAGGAAGACACAGACAAGGAAACCTTACCAATCTGCTTGGTAAAGTTTTCCACTTGTAGACCTCCTGCAAGTGGCCAACGGATCTTAAGAGCTGCCTTGGCTCATCCTTTCCTAGTAGCCCATTGTTACCTACTCAACTGTGTCACCCTCCAGCCCTAGTAGTCACCAGCTACCTACTATCATGGGCACTATCTCTCCCCAGTAGCCCCATGTTACCTACTGGGTTGGGATACATCCTCTCCTAGTAGCCTATGTTACCCACTAGGTTTGGACACCAACCAACCCTAGTATATATCAGTTATCTACCAGGCTGTGGCATCCTTCATCTCTAGCAGCCACTTGTTATCTACAAGACTATGACATCCTTCACCTCTAGTAGCCACCTGTTACCTCATAGGCATTCACCTGCCTAAAGCCACCATACTTCTCCAACTTTAAGCATAGAGCCTTTATTGTGGCCAAACCAGCCCTTGCCTGCCCAACTGCTTCCATGTGGACCATCAAAGAACAGGTTGGGGAAGCGCTTAAAAATTGCTCTGGAGTGGTTTGGTAAGAGGAGGGGAAGAGCAAAGTGGTCCGGAGAAACCTTTTAATGGCTAGCTGGACTGGTCTGCAGAGATGTAAGAGGGGGGAGTGTTCTTCCTTGGGTTGGTCCAACAGTGGAATCAAGGAGGGATGTTGAGGGGATTGCAGGCAAGAGGGGATGTTATTAAGTTCCTAGGGTAGATAAAGGGATTTTGTTACAAGGGCAGGGTACAAGGCCAGTTTGATGAGGCATTTCCCTTGGGCTTTACTATACAGGTAGGTATATGTACAGAGCGTTGACATGGACCAAGAAGAACAGTTAAATAATATTCTACTACTTAAATTGGTGAAGGTTGAGTTTTGTTAAAGCTGGTACTGGAACTGTGAACTGGTCAACTTTCAGGCAGCTTGAGCAGCAGAAATCAATTTCCTAGTTGTACTGCGGGGAGCGTCAGAAACAGTCCAGCTTTGTGCTTTGCAACAACCAGTGGAGTTGTGGCATGCTTCCTGATGGGTATGGTTGGTTAGAAGCCAAAAGCTTAAAGTATCAGCAAGGAATCAGTCAGGCTATGCTCTAAGCCTTTAAGGGAGTAAGTGGGTAAGCTTTCTTTATTATAGGGAAAGCCAAGGGCGGCTAGTTTAAGCTTTTGAAGAAGGCAATCCTGGAGGTGGACGTGTTGGGGATTGGATGCTATAAAAAGGAGGCTAGCTGGTCAGTTGTGGGGTCTTTCGGAAGGTCTTTTGGAGGTTTTTTTTTGGAAATCTTTTGGTTGCTAGTGGGAGCTTGGTTCGGCACTGGATCTGCATCTTAAATTTTACACGTCTGGCTGGTTTCTAGTAACCAGATGTCTTCTAAAGTTTTAAGAAGTCCTTTCTGAAGGAGTAGCTATTCAAAATAACTCCAAAATGGTAACAAATCAGAGGGCTTCTAAGGGGATCTTCCTTCTGTTAATAAAGAATATCCCAGCCCCTATTCTCCTTTCTTGTGACATGGAACTCCCCTAGTGATAATGATTATGAAGTTAGTTAAGGGGATCAGAAGATGCAGAACTTTAGTGCATTCACTCATGAAAAATGCCTGTCTGAGGAATGAGTAACACAGTGCCCATAACCTTGAGATCCAGGATACTTCTGCACTAAAGATAATTGTGCAAACAGCCCCTAGATGAAGGATTGGCTTTGGTAGTCCACACATTGCTGTGAGATATGTTCCCCTAAGTTATCAATCACCAATCATGATTAGGGGCATGGACAAGTATCCTGGAAGATGATAATCCAACCCAGCCAAACATGGCTCTGACCCAGGACATACCTGGGTGGCCTCCTAGGAGAGCAGCTGCTGGCATTTGACCTGTCTTCATGTAACACCCTCCATACCAGCCATCCCCAAAATATGGTTGGGTATTTTTTTGCATGCATGGTTATTGGCCCTTCCCCCAGAATAGCTGTTGCTGATGCCAAAAGCCAGAATCTATCCCATCTTCAAGTTCCAAGCAAAGGGGTAAAGAACTGCGCCAGATCAAAGTTTGGGATGGGCAGCATGGAGGATGTGCACCCAGGCAGTTGGACTCTAACAGTTGCTCTACTGGGAGCAGAGGCGCCAAAGCAACCATGGGTGAAGGTACCAAGGAAGCATGCAGGGAAGGGTTGCCCAGGGAACTCACTGTCACGGTAGGTTCCATCATGCCAGGTATTATCCGCCCAAGCAAGAAGGCTCAAAAAGCCGGGAAACCTTTATCAAAATTGACTGAGTTAACGGATTTATATCAAACGGTCAATCAGAAATGGGTTACAGCTGCTCCAGTCTGTCAGCTGAAACTGTTTCCCCCTTGCAAATTGACATTGATAAATTGGCGTAATTTGAGGGTCACCTGATATGAGCTTGTCAATCAGCATGGCCATCAGAAACTAGTCACACAAGGATTCTTTGCAACCTGGACCAGATACTTGCTTGATAATATGGAAGGAATAGGAGGTCAAGACTCAGGTGGTATTGCTTAGTCAATTTTTCTGATATATATTGAATAATTTTCACTGTTTCAACTCTAAGAGTTGAGTCCTCTCAAAATTTTACTCAATAAAAATCATTTATCCCAAGTTCTAATTTACTTTTCCAAATTCATCCTGTGGTTGGGTTGTTACAATATATTCTGTACAATCTGATTCTCAACAGAATCTTTTCTGGAAGATGGGGTCCTGCAGTTGGAACTTTGTCGTTGGTACCGCTCAATACTAATTTTGCGCCAACCAATTTTGCAGCTCCTCCCCCCATTCTTGAAACTGAAAATTGTGTTGCCTCCCAATGTCCAGAATTTTATTCTGAAGATTCTTTGATATTGTCTCAGGCCATTTATCTTGGGCTACTTTGGTTAGGATTAATTGTTCTGCTTAATCCTGGTATTACAATTGGAAATTTTACAAAAAGATATTTGAAGCCACATTGGTGGTTAATCATTAATTCTATGTGGATTTGGGTGGTAATTTCCCATCACTTAGAAACAGCTTCATACTATCCCACAATTTCTGTCACATTACTCAACTCTTCTACATATGAGTTTTTGGAAGCAGTTTGTCATGAATTTGTGTTTCTTTTCTCCTGCTCCGTCAAGATATCTGTGTTTACCATGTTTATTTGTATCAGTTCTTTTCTGAGCTTTCAGTTTGGGCTTTTCTTTAATTTGTGGTTTCCATCTCCAGTTGCAGTTGTTGAGACTGGATCTTCTGTTTCCTATTTCTGTTGTGTCATGTCATCTTGGCGTCCAGATTATTTTCCTGCTCCACCTGCTGATGAGATTTTGCGTGAAGTTTTTTCAGCATTATCATTCTATTCCAGTTCAAGCCTTAGTCATAAATACCAAGTTTACCATGTGATGATGAAGGTTTCTGAGGATGCTTGTGAATGGTTGTTGTCCGCAGTGGAGTGCAATCCACGTGTTTTAACTGAAAGTGCATCTCTATACCCTTTGTTAAAAAAATTGTGTGTGTCTATTGAGGAGCTCAAAGTATATCATAAGCTGTACGCCATCCATCAGGGTACTACTCTGCTTTTGATATTCCTTCCTCAGTTTCTTGCCTACTGCCGCACAATTGATGTTCCTGAGGTGAATAAACTCTCAGCGTTGTGGTTAGCAGTTGACCAGACTTCCCAGATTTGGCGGTTTGGGATTCCCTTTTAATCACAACTTAGGCCCTGGTAAGCCAAATTCTTTCTCTGGTCTCAAATCTGTCCACTTCCAAGCAAGGTATGTTGGTAATTGAGGATAAACCCGCTGCAACGCTCCTGGTTTTCTGGCCCTTGCTCTGTGGTAGTTCCTTACAACCAAAGCCAATATTGTTCTCCTCCTAGCCCGTCTCAGTTGCATTTGGCGGTGGTGAACAAACCTGCTGATGTAAAAGAGGTCCCAGTAGTGTCTGGCCCTGATAGTTCCTTGGCAAGGCTTCAGCTTGCTGTACCTGCAAAGTCTTCCATGGTTACGTCCAAAGAGTTGCTTCTCGTTCCCATTGATTGTGATCATCCCGTTCTTCCAGCTGCTGTCCAAGAGATGATTGAGCGTTATTTCCAGGAGCATCCTGCCTCCTTAGCTGCCGTCCGTACCTCCAATGAAAAACAAGACCCTGCCAAGATTGCCACCTTTGCTGAAAATAAATCTACTTCTGGTTACTTATTGTTTTATGGTAGCATTGATAACGGCCAGACTATCTATCAGCCAGCCATTTTTTTGGATACAGGTGCTTCCAAGAACTTCATGAGTGTGGATACTGCCAACTTGCTATAACTCAAGTACCACCCTAGAATTCTTGTTAAGAGTGAGAACTTTCAAAAGTTTCCCTCTTTCCAGCTGAAGAAGCCAGTAACCTTTGTAGTTTTGGGTCAGTCTTTTACCGCAAGGTTCTCTGTTTGCTCCTCTCTGATGTATCTTATCATTTTGGGTGTGGGTTGGTGGAGAGATAATAATGTGTCCACCTTAATGAAAGAAAAATTGTTACAGGTGGAACACTCTTTGGGTATATCTATTTGTATTCTGCTGTTAGGTATGTCCAAAATGGAGCAATCCTCTCAGACTATTCAATCAGTTCCTGCCCCTGTCCCTGCAAGTTTGGACTTACCAGAATGTTTACAACCCTGGTCCGTGGCGTTCAACGCTACCAGAGGCAAGATCCTTCCCAAACACACTCAGTTTGACTTTGACTTTAAAGTTACTGTTGATCTTATTCAAATTGTGTCCCCTATTTACCCTTTAACCTTGAAGGAAGAAGCATGTTTGGAAGAATAGACTTGTGAAATGCTGGCAAAGGGCTATATTTTTAAAAAGGCTTTGTCAATTTGCTCTCAGTTGTTGTTTGTTCAAAAGGCTGATGGGTCTCTTTGTCCTTGTGTTGATTACGGGAACTTAAATAACATCACAATCCCTGATCCCTATCCTTTAACTCTCAAGGCACAGATCTCTAAGTGTGTTGAGAAGGCTAAGGTATTCTCAAAACTTGATCTGTTAAATGCTTTCAATCAATTCAGGATTGCAGAAGGAATGTAATGGTTAACAGCATTCAGAACCAAGAAAGGTATCTTTCAGTTCTGGGTAATGCCTTTTGGATTGAAGAATGCTCCAGCTTGCTTTCAGCAACTAATTGATTCCATCTTGGGTGATCCTCTGGGTGTATGTGCCATTGCGTATATGGATGATATCTTGGTGTTTTCTCCAGATGAGGAGTCAAATAAAGCCCATCTGTCAGCAGTGGTAGAGCACATCCTTTAGGCCAACTTGATCATTAAAAGAAGCAAATCTGAATTCTGAAACGTAAGGTTACCTTTCTGGGTAATATTATCTTTGAGGATAGCCACACCATTGCCCCTGACAAGGAAGCTGGGGTTTAAGAGTATGCTATGCCTGTGAAAGTATCAACCCCATATTTTCTTGGGTACCTGCACGTTCTTGAAGAAATTCACTCCACACCTGTCTGAAGTGGCTGCCCCTTTATATTTGGCTAGTGGTAAGACAGCTTTGATCTGGACGCCCAAGTGTGCAAATGTGTTCACAGCAGTCAAGGCTTGTTTGTTGCCGTCACCTGTGTTGAGACATGTGGATCATGAGCTTCCTTTTTTGGTTTCCACAGATGCATCTAAATACACTGTGGCTGGTGTGTTGTTGCAGACTGCTGGCAATGGGATTGAGAGACCTGTAGGGTATTTCTCCCGGAAGATGGAGGCTCAGGAACGCAGCTACATGATCTACGACAAGGAATTGTTGGCTGTTGTGGAATTGTTAAAGCATTGGCATCACCATCTCATGTTTGCACGTCATTCATCTGTAGTAAGAACTAACCACAAAGCTCTTCTATATTATCAACAACCCAGGGTTTTGTCAGGTTGTCAATCCAGATGGCATGGTGACTTGACAAGATACAAGTTCTGCTACAAGTTTATTAAGGGATCAGATAATCACTTGGCCGGTGCAATAAGCAGGAATCCTTCCCATGTCCTAGATGCTAGTGTGGATACCAAGTTCAATACACATACTATGATTCCAGATGAGGCTGTGGTGCCTTTTGTATTGCCTCCACCTGCTACGCTGGCTACCATGTCCTTAACTGAGGGCGCAGACCTGGACTTATATTCCAAAGTTAAGTTTCTGCAACCTCTGTCCAAAGGTTATGATAGGCTATTAGTGCTAGCATGTGCAAACCCAGTGGGTCATCCTCAGGGTTACTATAAGATAGGTCTTGTCCTATATCATCAAGGTTGCTTGTGGGTCCCAGAAGGAACTATTTGGGACAAAATCATGGAGACTTATCACACCTGTTCAACGGCAGGCCATCCAGGGAAAAACAAAACGGTGGAACTAATCTGCTGCCAGTTTTCCTGAAAAGGTTTGATAGTGCAGGTGGCAGCTTTTGTTTGTGATTGTCTGGTATGTGTTTAATCTAAGACAAGCCAGAACAAGACTGTGGGCTTATTGGTTCCACTGAAGCCTGAAGCAGGACCCTGGACGTCTGTGTCAGTGGATTTCATTGGTGAACTTCCCAATTCCAATGGGTTTAACAAAATCATGGTGGTGGTAGATTTTTTCACAAAAATAGCGCACTTTGTACCTTTCTCAACCACAATTACTTTGGTGGAAACGGCTAGGTTGTTTGTGAATAGAATCTTTTCCCTACATGGCATCCCAATGGAGATTGTGAGTGACCGCGGGCCCCAATTCATTGCTCAGTTCTGGGAAGCTTTCACTGGGATTCTAGGTATCAAATTGTGTTGTTCCACGACTTTCCACCCCCAATCCAATGGACAAACAGAGAGGGTAAACCAAAGTTTGGAGGTCTACCTACATTGCTACACTAATGAGCAACAAGATGACTGGTGTGATAATCTACCCATGGCAGAGTTCACATATAATAATGCCCCTCACACGTAAACTCAATTATCACCCTTCTATGCCAATGTGGGTTACAACCCTTCTTCCAATATGGACCCTTGTTTGGTTAGCAACGTGGAAGCTGCAACTGATCAGGCTGCCGCATTGAAGCAGGTTCATCAGGAGCTCCAGGTTACTCTTGCTGCCGCCATGACAACTTACAAGGAATACACAGATTGCAAGCGCCAGGAAGGTCCAACTTACAGGCCAGGTGATCTAGTCATGATCGATGCTCACAATATGAAACTGAAGGTTCCCTGTCATAAGTTAGGGCCTAAGCAAGTTGGCCTCTTCAAAGTTGAATGTCAAATTGGTCCCTCTGCCTATTGGCTGGATTTACCTCCTGCTTTCAAGATTTTCCACACCTTTCATGAATGTCTTCTTACTTCCTTTAAAGGTACAGAAACTCCTTCTTCCCAACCCATTCTTGTGGAGGGAGAACCTGAGTATGATTTAAATTGTATTCTGGCTTCCTGCAAGAATTGACAACACTTGGAATATTTGGTGTCTTGGAAGGGTTATCCTGATTCTGAAAACTCCTGGGTTCCCCACTACAATTGTTCCAATTCCCCAGATCTAATTCACAAGGTCTACAAGCACAATCCCACTTCTATTGGCCACCCCAAACTTATCTTGGCTGCAATGAAACTCCCACCTGCCCACAAGAATTTCTCCTTATCCCATCTCCCAGATGGTGGTATTGTGCCCAGGGATAAAGCAGAGGGTAATGTCACGGTAGGTTCCATCATGACGGGTATTATCCACCCAAGCAAGAAGGCTCAAAAATCCAGGAAACCTTTATCAAAATTGACTGAGTTAACGGATTTATATCAAACGGTCAATCAGAAATGGGTTACAGCTGCTCCAGTCTGTCAGCTGAAACAGGTTCCCCCTTGCAAATTGACATTGATAAATTGGCGTAATTTGCGGGTCACCTGATATGAGCTTGTCAATCAGCATGGCCATCAGAAACTAGTCACACAATGGTTCTTTGCAACCTGGACCAGATACTTACTTGACAATGTGGAAGAAATAGGAGGTCAAGACTCAGGTGGTATTGCTTAGTCAATTTTTCTGATATATATTGAATAATTTTCACTGTTTCAACTCTAAGAGTTGAGTCCTCTCAAAATTTTACTCAATAAAAATCAGTTATCTCAAGTTCTAATTTACTTTTCCAAATTCATCCTGTGGTTGGGTTGTTACAATATATTCTGTACAATCTGATTCTCAACAGAATCATTTCTGGAAGATGGGGTCCTGCAGTTGGAACTTTGTCGTTGGTACCGCTCAATATTAATTTTGCGCCAACCAATTTTGCAGCTCCTCCCCCATTCTTGAAACTTAAAATTGTGTTGCCTCCCAATGTCCAGAATTTTATTCTGAAGATTCTTTGATATTGTCTCAGGCCATTTATCTTGGGCTATTTTGGTTAGGATTAATTGTTCTGCTTAATCCTGGTATTATAATTGGAAATTTTACAAAAAGATATTTGAAGCCACATTGGTGGTTAATCATTAATTCTATGTGGATTTGGGTGGTAATTTCCCATCACTTAGAAACAGCTTCATACTATCCCTCAATTTCCGTCACACTCACCTCCCCTGTATCCTGCACCATCCTGAAGGTCAGGCACTTGTCCCCTGCATCCAAGGTAACATGGGACCCTCTGTATGAAGATCTCTGGACAATGCTAGCCAAGGGCTTGTCCCCAGGGATGCGCAGAGTTGGTTAAATTAAGCCCAGGCCAGCTGCATCCCAGCAACCAGTCCCCCTGGGGACCTGGAAAGATGGCTGTAAGTTTAGAGAGTGCTGAGACCAGGTTGATGGCCTGAATATCTCTACTGGTAAGCCTAGAGTATGTATGGAGTTGAGTGTACGGACCAATCTCTGAATAGCCAGGATGGGACCTATTTCAGCTCAGCATGGCTATCCGGGAGGTTGGGTGGGATCCAGGCAGTGCTGGATCTGGCAGGGCACTGGTCTGGGACGGGGTGGGTTTTAAGCGATATCTACAAGCTGGCCCTAAAGATAGTTATGGCTCAGGTTGGGGTTATGTGGGGGAATATGGTTCCTATATGTACTTATGAGTGGAAGTGTTATGGAGTTACTTTATTCTCTGAAGGAAGCAATATTTATTGAGTTGGTTTATTAAATATAGCTCCATGTGCCATTCTGTCCTTAGGCTTGCGTTCGCTCAGCATCCAAGGTAACTTTGTTCGAAGTTGCGGGTCTGCTGGCGATAGGAGCTAAACGTCATGTGTGGATACATGCCTCGTAGGTAGAGAAGCTGGGGGAGATCTAAAGAGGCGTCGATATGTTTAATCTTTGGAGAGTTTGCAATGATCTTCACAAGCGTAGTGAGGCAGCTGGTCGGAGTGTAGAGATACTCCAAGCAGCAAAGGCTGCCCTTCCATCTATGCCCAGCTATCGAAGTGGTGATCTTCAACACGCTCAAGCTAGGGAAATACTCACAGAGCCAGGAGAGAAGCCCCGTGTAGATGGCGCCGGTTAGTATCAGCTCAACCTCCTTGGCTGTGAAGGTTGTTTTGGGAAGACTAACCTTTGTCCTCTCGTCAATTTGGATGTATATTGTTTCCATAGCGACCATAGATTCGATGGCAGCATGGAAGGATGTGCCATTGTTGAGGATGCTGAATCCTCTGATTGGAGGAAGGTACTGGTACAACTGGCCAGTCAACGTCAAAACCAGGGCGGCTTTGAAAATAGAATACTTCTCTTTCAGAACGGCCTCTGAAGAGAAGCAGCATTTGGCGGCTGCAAAGTCGTAGCTAACCAATGCTCCACAGAAAGCATAGTGCGCCCCAATGCTCCTGATTTGCTTTGCTTGCCAGTCAATATCGAGAAGACTGTAGTCCAAGCTATTGATGCGCACATAGATTTGCAAGTTGACCAAGGCAGGGAAGCTCTTGGTGATGTTTCGGGGCAAGGCTATGGTGTTCTCTCTTGTGTTGTAAGTCAACGCTTTCAAGCAAGGAAAACACATTTCTCGAAGGCCAGGGAAATCATGGTATGTGTTGTATAGGAATATGGAAGTTAGCTGGCTAGAGATGGGATATAACTCCTTGAGTTTAAGCCTTGCCATGACGCCAAATATAGACAAATGCCTGAGGTGCTTCAGCTCTTGGCACGCCTTTGATAAAGAAAAGGGCACTCGTTTCATATCAACTAAGCGTAGGGAATGGACATGCGGCAGTAGTTGGAAATCACTGGCCGCGTGTGTGAAATGCGCTTGGGAGTGTTGCAGCTCAGAGATAGTCAAGATTCTACATTCCTTTCCGTATCTTTCAAAGGTGGTGATGTACTCCTTCCTGGGGTAACTCCTTCTGACGTGAAGAGTATGGAAAATTCTCTTGGAGATGAATAGATTCCATATCCGATCAAGCAGCCGCATCTCGTACAAGTCGGCGGGCTCCAGGTACTTGACCGCTTCCTCAATCACAGTTGTCGGGAGCTCCATGCTGGTATCTGCTAGTAACGGCGCTTGAGCAGCTGTGTGGTATAATATATTAGGATCAATTCCGTGTCCAGGGTAAGGACAGTTGGTCTACTTGGAACTACTCTGAGCATCCAAACTCGGATTACTTTATCTTATACGCCACCAGGGGTAATGGTGGACAAAGTTATTTCACATTGTGATTTGAAACCAGCACAATAATTTAGTCCTGTGGCTTGGTAGTGTCCCAAGAGCCTAAACAAGTGGTTGTCGCTTGTGACTGGCTCAAACGGTTAAATACCACACACTCCTTTCATCAGCCTTGACATCTTTGTCTTAACCCTGAGCCACAGTCTATGGATCAACCCACCCTACAGTTATCTTTGAAATAAAAATAAATTCGCCATCCTACTTTACCTAACCATTTAACATCAATTACTTATTAAGCATGCGATTAAAAACACCCACTAGTAAAGCGTTGAGTTTTATTATGGATCATAACAGTTTTAAATCGAAAGCTATGCTATAGCCCACTGGTTGATTTCCCACCCAAAATTGGACGGCTTAGTCGACTATATGCCATCAAAGATCACTCTCTGGGTTGGTTTGATAATTTATATTGGTTTGACGAACCAGCCTAACTTTGTAAACAACGCGATTTGATTTGAAAGCCTTTGCGTTGAATTATTCTGCCATCCAGCTTAAAGCTGGAAATCTTGGAGCCTAAAGCTAAACCTACCCATCCAAGGCATTTGGTTTACCTACATGTTTTTTTTGAAAAAATACATTTAGGTGGTGATAAACCATAGGCTCTGGATGGAAACTAACATGGGGTCTAATGCGCTGTTAATGGAATACACCGATAAATAATTCTTTTATAAAGCAACCTGCTTCAGCAATGAATAGCAATAGCCCTATAAAAGATGAAAAGCTGGTTAACCCTTTGAAAGCTAAATCCAATCCAAAAGGCCTGTAGAGAATACAAAGGCCATTGCTAGATCTTCAAGTATATAGCGCAAGATTCAGAAGATCGATATCTTTTCAGGATCGGGAGCGAGCCTTTTTGGATGAAGATTACACGTGGAGGTAGTAAGGAAGGTGCAATCCGCCATCTCGAAAACGGCATCTTGAATTTTTTTCAAGATGGCGTTGGGTTTACATCAGGGAAATTTAAAAAAGCTTAATAAAGATGATCAAATGGTTAAATTTTAAATATTGGTTTCCAATACTGTAAATCCAGAAGCTAGACGTAAAAATGTGGGATTGTCAAATCCCTGGTCCAAATTTCAAATCACTTTTGCGTGATGGCCTTTATTTAATTGAATTGAACTCTTTGTAATTTAACTTGAATATTCAAAAATGTGGGAACTCATAGACACTTTGCAAATTTCAAGTCAAACTGCATATTTCCAATGGACGAAATGAATTGACTGGAATCCAATTTGAACCTTCAAATCCATCAACCATTTTCATTAAGTTTACTATGTTTTTTTGGAATTGCAGGATTGCCAAATCCATGGATCAAATTTCTAATCGCTTTTAAATGCCACTAGCAACCTCAAATAATAACTGTGGGATTTGGAATCCAAATTGAATGTACAGCAAGAAACTAGGACAAATCAGTCCAAATCAAGAAGCTCCACTCTGGATAAAATCATAAAAATTCAATCTTGATAGCCATGTTTAGACGTGAAAATCAAGTGAGATGTAAAATTGTCTAAACATGGAAAGCATACAATATTCTTCACTCTAAATCACTAATATAGCAACCACAACCCCATATAAGGATATATGAGCCACTCTCCTGACAACACAGAATTTCTTTGAAAGTTTTTTGGCCCCCAGTGTAGCCAGGGGCCAAACAAACTCAGAAAAAAATTCAAGGAAGGAAGGAGAGGTGGAAGAAACCTTCAAAGTGAAACATCACCAGATTGCTACACTATGTGTTAATGTATTGCTGTTAAGGATGCTTTTTTACAGTAGATTTCAGAAAACACTAATAATAAAATAGAATTACATGCTACAATCTATTTTTATCAAGTGGCCTTTTCCTTAGTGTGTTGATAGTTCACTTGCTGTTGATAATGTGCTTTCATTTAGTTGGGTTGTTTTGCCTTCAGCCGCCTTGGCAATAGGAAATCAAGCTGCCGCCGCAACTACAGCATGTAAATTCACTGCCACCCTTGGCATTGGATCACACTATTTTCCCCAGATGCACTAAGAAAGGCCCAAAAATATCAACCAAACCCCTTAATCCTTTAGGGGATTTGGTACACACAGTTGACAAGAGATTTGTGCTGGCCTATCCTGCAGATCCATTGCCTTTGATTGCTCCCTCCTGGGAAGAAACATTGGTTAATTTGGACTACTTGTTGGCCTGGTGTCGCCCACTTTTGAAAACTATCAGATCTACCCAATCAAGGGACGCCAAATTGACGCTCAAAAAACCAGATGATTTCCATATGCCAGGGAGTCCCTCTAGCCAATCAGGTAGCACTGCAGAAATTACAATGAAACTCTCCAGTCTCCCTGGCCCTGACCAACAAAATTTCTCCTCCAGCCAATTGGATTCAAGTCCTGCAGTCATGTGATCCCTTCCCCTGCAACAACTCCCTTTTTACACAGTAAGGGGACCTTCAGCCCCTGCTTGTCTATTTTCCATTATCATTAAAAGTTTGGAACTGTTGCACTTAATTTTTGATTTAATTTTAGCTAGAACCTCTGTTTGGAGTTTCTGCTAACTAAAGATTAAAGTGTTAGTTGTTCTGTTAGACTTTACCTTGTACAACCCGCTTTGAACCCAGATTCTCTTCTGGGACTATTAGGAAGGGCTTTGGCATATAGTTGCCATATAGTTCTGCTTGTGCTTTCAAAAATAGCTTTCAAACGTAAAATTTTAGGTAAATTTTGATTTAAAAGCTACTTTTACTTTGAATTCCCCTTTAACTCTTTTGTTTCAACCTTGCTTCCTGTTTTCAATCTGCCCAAGCCACCCAAGTCCATTACTAAGCTCCCTAAAACCGCTCTGTCACTCCTTGCCTGGTTTCTTACTTCTGGGTGCCCCTGTTTTCTTCAATTTTATTGGCTGCAGCTTTAAAAACCCCATCAATCTTCTCCAAATTTTGTGGAGTTCACTACCATGATACTCCCTGTCTTAAAATTTGTGGTATTTCCCTTGGCATCATTTTTACTGCTCCTGTGGTTGACATTGCCAGATTTATGGTCAAAGATCTCCTCTTCTGCTCAGCTTGTGGGTGACAACCCTTCTAGCCTCTTGAATATCCCCAGTGGTCTTCTATTCTCTGGAGAGGCTGTGGTAAAGAGCTTGACTTGCAACAATCTGGATTTAGATGTTGTTGACTATGCCTTTCCCACTCCTGTGGGTGAGGGGATGTTGATATCCTCCCTTTCTCAGCCTGGAAAAGAGCAACTTGGTGCCCCTTCAGGCCCCTGTGATGCTTCCTCCCCCTCCCACCTGTACGCCCTGGTTGCTCACCAGTTTAATGCTGATGGGATGGAATGTGTACTTGCCTCAGCTGTTCCCTGTGTCCTCTCTGTGGTCCCCCCTTTGAGCGGCCATTCCAGTCCTCCACTGGGTGGCATCCTGGTGGTTTGTTTTGCCAGGATGGGAGCCAAACTTAGTTGGTTTAGCCCCCTCTCTTACACAGCTGGCCTCAGGGTGGCAGCTTAGTTTCCTATTGTCAAGGCAACTGGAGGTGAAACTATCTGATCAAATGAAATAATCAGCAACAGCAGATGAACTATCAACACATCAAGGAAAAGGCAACTTGACAAAAATAGATTGTATTATATAATTCTATTTTATTTTTATTGTTTTCTAAAATCTACTGTAATCAGACATCTAAATTTTAGCTGTCCTAAAATGGAATAGGGTGGTTTTTGAGAATGCCTACGGTTCCAAAAAGAATTAGCACAGATCCACTCTAGATCCTTTGAATTCCTGTTTGAGCTGCCCATAGATTAAATTTATTTCAAATCCACCTTATTTTTGATTTAAAGTTTGGTCCTTGGATTTGATAATCCCGCAATTTCAGATTTGTTAATTTTTCATGTTGTCTATGATTTGTTAGACTTACAGGAAATACCCAATCATACATTATAACCTGCATGTCTGCTTCATGCATCCTGCATTTGCTTGATGTGCTTTGTCTTTGGTTGTTGAGTTATCTGCTCAAGGGATTCAAAATTTGCCAATTTAAATAAATCAAAAAAAGTCAAATCAAATGGTTGATTTTATTAAATGCTCTACTTTTCACTCAGCTGAGTTGCCCGCAAATGTGATTTAAAATCTGGACCGAGGTTTGACAATCCCACACTTTTATGTCTTAGTTCTGAATCTACAGCACCGCATCTCAAAAAACCACATTGCAAAGAGGCTATCTTGGATTAAAATAGAGAGAGTGCAATCCAAACAAGATTTTTTGAGCAGAAAAATACTTACAAAATACCCTAAATACAGAATCTGGAAAAGCTGCATCACAAAACCGCTATTCTGGATCAAAAGAAGGGTGCTATCCAATTATGGTGATCGAAACTTAGAGCACTCCACTGAAGAGCCACCCATTTATAAGCCCTGCCCTAAAAAGACAAAAAGCGCTCAGCGCCAACTCATAAACGTCTTGGGCCCGCCTTACTTTTAAGTTTAGCCCCCAGCAGTGCCAGATCTGGATCCCCAACATATGGGCTCCACTAATCAATCATATCTTATAAGCACTGGATTCAGAAGCAGAGGAAAATAATTAAAGACTCAATACAGGAAAGAAAAATAAGAGACAACAAAATAACTATAAACAATAAAAATAAGGATACCCACAGCAAGCTTATTGCAGACACCGGTTCAGCAGGAGCTGCCTCTTGTGTTGGGGCGCCTCTACGCTGCTGAGTAGAAGACATAGAAGAGGGGTGGCCTGGAAGTTGGCAGGGATGCTTGGCAGGACCCTGGATGATGATAACCAGGCACTGGTGAGTGGTCATTGGGTACTGGTTGTTGTCCAGACGCTGGTGTATGTGAGCCAGGATACCTGATATCTGGGACCAGGCCAACTATGGGTTGCAGGAAATGGGAGACTGGCTGCACAAGGGAAGTTGGATCTGGCTGGATGGCACCAACCAGCCCCAGCCACCACAATCAAGAACACAACACCTATGGTGAAGCAGTCCATTAGGTCATCCTCTATGTAGGAGTACAAAAGTGAAAGGGACATGGAGCTGATAAGCCAAGGAGCAGTGATCCTCCAAGCAACAGCCAGTGTACCTGGGCTGGCCAGGATGGCAACTCTCAGGAGGTTACCACATGAAGTGGAAAGTAGCAGCAGCCAAGGGAAGGTACAATAAAGGATTGCCAGTGGCAATGGCTTGGAGGAACGCCTTTAACATGGCGGGGAAACAATGGTTGGTGTTGGCTTGGCCAGGCAAGTTAAGGCCTGGTGGAAGCTGGGATCCGCAGTCAGCTCAAGGGCCCAATCCCAAGCTACCTCACAGATGTACCCATCTTAAATAGAAATTGTGCAGACGTGCTGGGCAGGGATCTTGCAGGGGGCCAAGGTAGCTGGCTGCAGCCCTAGACCCACCCCAGAAGCCAAACTGGATGCTTTGTACCAGCTGTGGTACAGCTGGTCTGTGTGTATTGGTGCTGTTGCATCCTGATTGGAATGCAGTGCCTTTAAAAAGCTGTACATTGTCTCCTCATGGTGGTAGATCCCAAACTTGATAAGAAGGTTGAGGTAGTCCACCACCACATCATTTGAGCTGCAACAGGCGCAAAGCATTAGGGAAATGGGTAGCAGGAGGCGCACTAGTAGGGGAAGATGATGAAAGAAGGAAGGGCAAACAATATGCTGGCCAGCATCTTCTTGGGCACTATGGAGGGAAGGACTACCCTCAGACATGAATTCCAGGTTGAGGAGATCCCCAGCAGCAGAGTTGTGGTCAAAACTGTGTTCTAAACCAGCCACAGCAGTCCTATCCGCAAAGTTGACTGACATTGGCCCAAAGCCAATTCAGGAAGGCAACCCTCACCAACCATGGCATTTTACAAAAAGTGTGGCACTCTGCCTTGTCTATTGAAGCCATCATTGCGCCATAGGCTTGATGCATATTATTGTTGTTAGTGGTGATGTTGGGATATATAGGAAGAAGAAAGGAAGTAGTGCTTGGTCAGGTGGGGGATATGTTGGGATTTTTGACCAAGTGATGATGCTAATCATGACACAGCTCCCAGATTAGAACTACTGCAATTGCATTGTTACAAATTAATGATATAAAGTTTATATATATTTAATTGACAGTAGATTTTAGATTTTTTGCTGCAAAATACCCAATGATAGGCGCTCCTGCGCCTCCCAAAAAAAACTCCAGGCGCCACCCTGCAAATATTTTAAGCGCCAAAGTGCTGCCTTGCTTTTACATCATGTGCTGCCACAGCGCCAGGCTTGAATCCCCAAAATCTCAATCTCTTAATTAATCACATTTCTAAGTACTAGTATTGAAAGGACAATCTAAAAAGTATATTTTGGATCAGCAGTAGATTTATGATTATTATTACAAGCTCCACCCAATAAAAAGCGGCACAGCAGCAACTAAAATAATTGCAAGGCAGCACCTGAAACTTTTACTAGTTGGCAGCTAGAAATATTTTCAGTTGGGTCTGCAGTGCATGGTACCTTTACTATTTGCTGTCAAGGCACCTGGGCTTTTATCAAAACAGTGTTGCAACCAAGTTTTCCTCCTCACCTGCCAATGTATCTTACAATACACAGGGGGTGCTTGATGAGTCACCCCAGGATGTATCTAACAGCATGGATCAATCTGATGGTAATGTCAAATTGTGGGCACTATCTCCTAATTAGAAGTGCTGCCAATTTGACTTGCTGATTCCTGTGCAAGTCATTCCTTGGCTTCAAAACCTACATGAAACCTGTCACTATGCTACCCCCTGTGACCTTGTGGCTTTCCCCATATGGTATAATAATCACAATATTCTACAATAAACTACATATTATTCTATTCATTTTTGTCATTTCTATTGGACTGCTGTCTTCCCAATCAAATACTGAACTCCAATTGATTCAGTTGCAACAACAGTGCTTATTCTTGGTTTGTCATAACAATCATACTTTTATGTGATGAATCCAAGCCTTTCCCTTATTAATTGGGAATAAAGTATGGATATAATTTATGACCACATATAATAGATCAACTCAAATTAACGCCACATTAATAGTAATATCTCTATGTAACACAGTCATTAAAAAACCTTTTTCATATACTAGCTTTATAGAGCCTATCATAGAAGGAGCTTATTTATTTGAGTTCCAACATTAAATGTTTCAGTAATGATTTTATATATGCAGGAGGTGCTTAAGTTATTGTGGAACAGGTCATTATGAAATCCATTAGGCTCCCAAGCGTTCAATAAGAGTTGTGTCTACCAATGTGGCAACAATAACTAGCCTGTTTTTACATATGGTGCCATAGGACGCCATATAGAACACGCCAATGCAAACTGACTGTTTCCACTTTTAAAAAGTACAATTCAGCGCCAAATTTCACTTAAATAAAAAATAAGAAAGCATCTGAAACTTTGCATACATTTATTTTTTGGCCTCTTCTAAACAGTTGGGTACTTTTTAACCCCAGCTTTATAGGCTAGTTTTAAATATATTTGGGTTTTACTCTTTGTCCTGGTTGAGTTAGCTCCACCGTGAATTTCTTAATTTAATATAAAAACGGTTAAAATCACAATGTTTTGAGCTACAGAATTGTAATTACTTCATCTTTGAAACACCATTTTGAATGCAAGTTTTCAGTCAAAACTCAAAGTTTTGCATACTTGCTGTTGCGCTTTTTGCATTACATCCCCACATTTATTTGGGATTATAGGGAACAAAACATTTGCTTGAATACAGAAATATGTGAGAATATGAGTACTATTGTATCAGAAGATCCAGGATTGAATGAAACCATGATTATTGTCAAGCAATGGCTTCTGATTGCTCAGAAGCACTTAAGAATTAGGATAAAGGTCAACCAGATTAAAGATATATCAAAGATGGTTCAAGATTTTTATTCATTTTAATTGATTAATTCTTCTTATACATTCTGCAAGGTTAATCCCTGGGCTGCTAGCAATGTCTTCTAGGACATTCTAACACACCCCTAATTTGGGTAATTTTTAATCTAGGTTTGGCGCTTATTGCACATCAACCAATATAATATTTTCATTTTTTCCCAGCACAGGTAGCCCTTGCTGGCATGGAATAGTTTAGTTGCTTCAGGATCACTTCCTACCTTCCTGACATACTTCAAGCTTAATTCTTATTAATGTGATTAATACAGGAATTTGATATTATGAGGAATCAAACCCAGCATCTTGGTGATTGATGTAAAAGTAAGGCGGTGCCGCGGCACTTGCAATAATTTTCAGTTGGCGTGGCGGCGTTGACGTAAAAGTAGTTTGGTGCAGCAACCTCCAGAATTAACTCATACAGAATGGAACATCCTCAATGTTGAAAATTTCAAAAATTGTTTTTGCTTTATCTTTTATAATTTCAATTAAAAGCTCAAAATAAAAATCAAACATTGCTTCTATCATCAGTATCATTTATTTAATCAAGAAAAAAATATTTTTTAATATTGAAGATAAGAAAAATATTTTTGAGAATTGTTGACATGGAGGATGTTCCATGCTGTATGAGTTAATTCTGGAGGTTGCCTTTGGTGCTTTGGCGCTTAATCCAGTTGCTAGGCAGTGCTGCAGTGCCTGTGTCTTTTCCAAAGTGGTGCAGCGGCAAATCATGTATCATTTAGTGCTGCTGTGGCGCTTATCATTGGCTAATTTAATATTCAGGTCAGCAGACTACTGCTGATCCAATATAAATATGATTAATAATACCAATTTATGTTATTTGGCAGCTGCATTTTATATCCAGAAGCTCTTTCATAATTAGCATCATTTTTTTGTACTACTAATTTATGGGTTTAGTTGCAGAAACCCCAATCTGTGAGCTCTGTCATATTTGGCATCATTGCTTGGTTAAAATTCCCAACACTTGCGCTACTAATAAAAATTTTATTTTTACATAAAAAACTTGATAAGTATGATGGTATATATTTATAGGTTTGTTTCTACAACAATATATAAAAATATGTTACTGTAAATTCAGAACCTGAACGTAAAAATGCAGGATTGTCAAATCCTTTGTCCAAATTTCAAATCACTTTTGCAGGCAAATCAGCTGAGTGAAAAGTAAAATATTAAATAAAATTAACCATTAAATTTGACTTTTTTTGGTTTATTTAAATTGGCAAATTTTGAATCTCTTGAGCAGATAACTCAACTAACAAAAGACAAAACCCAACAAACAAATGCAGGATACATGAATCAGAAATGCAGGATTCTAATGTACAATTTGAGATTTCCTGTATTTCAAACAAATCATAGACATAATGTAAAACTTAAAAAATCTGAAATTGCGGGATTTTCAAATCCAAGAACCAAGTTTCAAATCATAATTGCAAGGAATTTGAAATAAATATAATTTATGGGCAGCTCAAAAAGGATGCCAAAGGATCTAGAGTGGATTTGTGCTGATTCTTTTAGGAATCATAGGCATTCTCAAAAACCACCCTATTCCAATTTAGGATGGCTAAAATTTAGATCCTACTATTCACAAAATTAACATACTTAACAATAAAATTGACAAAAATATACACTCCTCTTTTTGAGTTTAAGTTTTTTAATAGAATTTATTATGTCTTCTTTCAACAACAACCAAGTCAACGAGCTGTTCCCTGGCCTTGACAAAATTATGCAAGGCTACACTGGGTCTCTTAACAGTGAAGCCTCTGTCTATGGCTACTCCCAACCTGCAGGCCCCTTTGCAGGCCCCACCAAGGAGTCTGTGCTTTCTCCTACGTCCTCAAGCATGGCCTTGTTTGCCCATCACGCACAGGCAGCTGCTAACCCAAATCCCTTATCAGCAATGGCATCCAGAACCAGCCATTTTAGCCATGGGGTCATCCAGAGAGCCCAGGACCCCAAAACAGCCAATCAGATGTCATTGACCAGTTCATAGATGGACATATCCCTCCCCCAGCCAATCAGCCTGAAAGACGCAGAAGAAAACTAATCACTCTGTAGATTGTTCTTGAAATGGTTGAAAAGCAAGGAAAGCTTATATCACTTGGGGAAATTGCGGCCGCAATGGGGTTTGCAAAGTCCACTGTGGCTGTAACCCTGCAAGCCCACGCCAACTGTGGCCCCCTACCAAGAAGACCCTGACTGGTGCCTGTACTTCAACCAAAGGTGAAACAGCCCATCCCCTTATGATGGCCATTATGGAACGTGACCCGTGGATGCCCCTGGTCCAGGTACATCTCCAGTTGGGACTCCATGGCATCTTCACCAACAAAAGAACGGTGAATTTGTGGATACACGGAGTTGTGGTTGCTGCTAGAATCTTGTCCAATCAAGTTCTCAGTGGCCCCAGTTTGATGGACAATGACCCCTACAATTCAACTATTATTAATTTTATCAAAGAAAAGGCCATGAGGGCCCGTAATGATGTAATCTTCCTATCATACGCTAAGATTTCTGCAAGTATCCAAGACTTTGGAGAGAAGTGTATCCAGTCTGATGTGTACAAGCACGGCCCAATCTTTTATCGTTTTGTTGGGGTTTTATTGGCAGTTTCCCCATTGGCTGTCAATTATTACTTGGCAATATCAAACACCGCAGATGGGTATGCCTACCAGACGGAGCTCAAGGCCATGCTGGAGGAGTGGGCCACACAGAACACTGTGCACAAAGTTGTACTGAGTGCAGAGATGAAGCAGCAGGAATGGGCTATCCAAGAAATCAGGGCTGCGGGGCATACCTGCTGGTCCTACCCCATCAACTACGCCAACATGCATCTTGCAGATGTATGTCTCTATAATTTTGGTTCTGCCCTCAGGCGCTTAAAGCCTGCCACCTGCAACAAACTATGCACCCAACTTGATAAGGGGTATGAGCTTTTCCCTTCCGCGTCCGTCCAGGACTTATTTGATCTCATCATCTTCTATGCAAGTGATAGTGATAAGTCCAGAAAGGACCCCTGTCTCCCCCCACTCCAGTCCATCCGTTTTGTCAAGCCAGTATATGTGACGGAAGAAGAATTTGAGCAATTGAAGCAATCAGCTCTTGCTGCCCCTTCCCAGTCAACAAACCCTGCCTCCCCAACCCCCCATCAAGCCACCTGCTTTCCAACCCAGACTCCCAAACCACCACCCATTCCCTCCCCTTCCTGTCCTTTGATTAGTAAATAAATCTTTTCTTTGTGACAACTTATTAAAATTGATATCTCTCTTTCAATTTATAATTAATAATATTTTCTTTTTACATTATCAACATTTCCCATAATTAATAAAATGTTGTTCATTTTATGAATAGCTTAAAATTATGAGCATACATATTTTTCATCATCATTAATAAATTAAAGACAAAAAAACGTAAATATTGGATTAAAATGTTGCAATTAGACGTCAACTCTTGATATTTTGATATTATGTGCATAACTCAATGCATTTTGTTTAATAAAATCTATTGTAAACTTGGCTTTTGTCATTGTAATTTATTGAAATGGATTGTGTTTATATTAGGGCCATTAACGCTTAATACAAATATTGATACATAGTGCATTTTACAGCCTGTATATTTACCTATTGGTAATAATTCTATAGACTTTTTAGTTGGATTTTGTTAGGTAATAATAATGTAATGTGTTAAAAAATTACTGTTTATTGTCATTAATTGGCTGATTTTCTTTGCTGTGGCAATTGTGCATTTTCTGATATTTACGCACTAGTATCCAATTGGATGTGAAGCCAACCAATTGAATACTAGTGCGTAAATATCAGAAAATGCACAATTGCCACAGCAAAGAAAATCAGCCAATTAATGACAATAAACAGTAATTTTTTAACACATTACATTATTATTACCTAACAAAATCCAACTAAAAAGTCTATAGAATTATTACCAATAGGTAAATATACAGGCTGTAAAATGCACTATGTATCAATATTTGTATTAAGCGTTAATGGCCCTAATATAAACACAATCCATTTCAATAAATTACAATGACAAAAGCCAAGTTTACAATAGATTTTATTAAACAAAATGCTTTGAGTTATGCACATAATATCAAAAGGTTGACATCTAATTGCAACATTTTAATCCAATATTTACGTTTATTGTCTTTAATTTATTAATGATGATGAAAAATATGTATGTGTTGAAGATAGTACTATAAAAACCAGTTTTTTTGATGGAATTCAAACAATATTTCAACAATCTATAACTTGATCAACAAATTAGAAGCACACCTGCAAAAGGTTGTTGAGATAGAAAGAAATATCAGGGAAATAGTGACAGGAAAGCTGGGTAACAAGGGCCAGCCACTGATCCAGCCAAAAGAAGATGCTCTGGATAAATTGGGAAATATTATAGATGAAAAGAATAAAGAAAAATTACTTAATCTACAGGGAACAATTTTATCAAGTCTAAAGTTCAACAACACAGCCTACAATTTGTGGGAGTTCTGGCAGGGGGCCAAAGAAAACAATAAGATCAAACTAATCAAAGGAACAGAAATTCAAAAGGAAATCAACACCAATGAAGAGGAAACCGACCAAATGGAAACAGATGAAAATGAAACACAGGCAAGAAGCAGAAGCGCTTCAAGAAATACAGAAGCTTTATCAAATGAAAACCAAGAAGAAGCACAAGTAGAAAGAAATATAAGAAAAATTAAGCCTAGAAAAATTAATGAAGAGCATCCAACACTCATGAAGTTTGCCAAAGTGGCGCCTGTGGCTGAGGGGGCCACAGGGGAAACAATTAGTAAGTCTTTTTATGTTTTATTTATATTTATTTTAGTCATCACTAGGAATGGGGAAGAGGTTGCGGAAGTGGCGGCTTATATGCCAAGTTGGTTTTACAGGGGTTACCAGTCACTGGTGGCCCCTGTAAAGCAAATAAATAAAAATTAAATAAATAAAATAATTTAACAGACTATGAATATTTTTTTTAATATTGAAGCTCAAGATAGGGAATATTCACCACCCGCGGGGTGCTTGCCATGGATAAGGGAAGCATATGAACTAGGAGCAACTATCAAAATTAAGGAAATGAATGAAATTTGCAAGGATATCAAACTGAACTTTGATGAATACATATACAAAAGCATTCAACAATTCCCCTTCACTAAAATCAACAAAAATGAAAAGAATTTAATAAAAACCAACTTTCAAATAGGAAATGAACATTTGAAATCTGCAATTTTTAATGAAGTTTTTAATGCACTATCAAATAAAGTTGGGGATGCAGTCCATGTAAATAATTTTAAACCTTTATTTATTTCATTTGCCAAGGCCTGCAGGGCTGATTCAAGTCAGGCTCCCCCTGGAACCCTCTTCAAGTTCAACCAAACATCCTATATTAATAGGTTAGTGCAAACATTCAAAAAATTATGCATGTTCTTGGAAAAGTATACCTTGCAAAGAATCCACGTTGCGGTATACCTGGGAATTCTCCTCCACTGCATATTAAAAACCAACGTCAAAAAGTTGGAGGATGTACCTATTCAAATGGACATTTGCTGTGTAGCCCTCAATTGCCAGAAAACACCACAAGGATACAGGACAGTCGAGCACGTCCTCTATGATTCATTTGCATTGGCAACACTATGCGGGTACTATGTGCCCCCCCCAAAAAAAACCTACTAGTCAATTTTCTCACCTGCCTGCCTAATATCAAAAAATCAGCAACCACCAGGGTACAGGGAGCCACCCCTCTAGCAATCACATCCAGGGTTGTCCACCACATGAAGAAGAGTACATGGATCCAATTAGATACATTAGCTGAAAATTTAATTTTGGGGTATAATTCCCCGGAATAATCACATTCCCTTTGCAATTAGCATCCCCCAATAAATATTTCCCCTTGCAAATTAATTTTTTTTATTTTTTATATTTTAATACTAAATATTTTTAATACTGAAATATGTACTATTAAAATTTTACTTTAAAAATTTTAATTTTACATATTTTAATATTAAAAATATTTAGTATCTAAAATTTAATATTAAAATTTTAATAATATGTATTACAATATTAAAATTTTTAATATCAAATATTTTGATATTGAATAAATCACACTTTAATAAAAATTTTATATTTTGATTATTTAACTTTAATATTTAACTTTCAATATTTATAATTATAATTTTTCTTTTAATATTTTAATATTTTAACTTTTAGTATGTAAATTATAATATTAATATATCTAAATATATTACAAGACATTAGTTAAAGTTGCAACCACGTCAAATATTAAAAATAAGTTAAAATTGTTTTTATTTATTAGCTCGTTAAATACAGGTTTATTTATCATATAGATAAACATTGAGAATTTAATTTATCTGCATCATGCGGCCTGCTCCACTATTGTTCTAAACAAATGATTTTTTAGAACTAAGATTATCTTTCCCTTGTAATGTGATTTGTTAAACATATTTGATATACTTGACCCGCGTCCTAAGTACTAATTATTAAGCAATACATGAAAATCATTGGTGGTTGTGTTGTGTGGCTATAGTGGCACTGAAATAACAAGGATCAGATGATGACATGCAAGGTCTGATTTGTGGCTTAAAAAAGCCAAAGTACCATCAACAATTCACAATTATTTAAATAAAATAATTCTATTTCTATCTTTTTTAATTTATTCATTTGTTAGCGCAACAGTCAATATAATATTCAGTGCATTATAATAAAAATATATTCTTCATACCTAGTATAATTAATTTTACTTACCTTTTCTATGTATTCTTAAATGTCCATAATACATCCAAACATCACATTATTATATATGAATAATAATTTTTGAGTCCTAATAAAAAAAAATAAAAAAAATAAAAACAAATAAAACCCAGAGCGCCCATTTATCTGATTGGCTCAGAGGCCAGAGCTTTAGGGAGGAAGAATTCTGAGTGCTTGTAAAAAGCCGCCACCACATCAGGTGGCATTGTAAATTGGCTGACCTCAAAAATATTGAATAGATCCTCAGTGTCCTGAGGAAGGCCTTGTTTTATCTTATTCTTAATCCAACCAAACACCTCCTCAATTGGATTCAGGAATGGGCAATATGGCGGGAGGAAGAGAAGTCTCATTGGACAATCAGTAAGTTGGTGGCTGGAGGTGTGGTTGTTTTTGTCAATGGGGGGAATTTGGACACAACCAGATCCACTTTGTGGAGCCCAACATTATCAAGCACAACAATGTTGGTTATGCCACTGTAATTTATCTGCAGGTACTCCTTGATGGCTTGGAGAAAATTGAGAAAGATCCTGCTGTTATGGGAGCCTTTAATCATCTGATACTGGTCCAACCCATGAGGACCAAGAAGTGCAACCATGGAATAGGTCTGGGAACAGACAGCTGCATGATGGGCTACGCCATCCTTGGACCCCTTCTCAACCCACCCATGCCTAGACCTGAGTGAGGAGGAAAACAATGATTTGTTAATATAGAAGAACTGGACATTCCCAGTCTCTTTTAGTGCCAGATATGTCTTGGCATAGATGTGTCAATCCTTGATGGACTTTTCACTGTTCCTATTATACAGAGAAACTCTGAGCACCTTCCACAAGAAGCCCAAATCAACCATTGTTTTGTAGACAAGGGTTTTGGAAACAGAAAGCCTGAACTCTGTGGAGAGCATTGATTGGACAGCAAGTGTGTCCAGGTGGCAATCCTTGGCTACCCACTGCTTGATTGCGTCAATGTGGATAGGCTGAAGGAGTTTGGGCTGTCTTTTTGCCTTGGTGGATTTGGCAATTTGCCTGGTATTGCCATACTTGGTGTTGATGTTGGCAATGTATCTGGCTGTGACACCAAATTGGGACGCAATATCCCAAACCGCTATTCCCCCGTTCAAGAAGTTGAGGAGAGCTTCACACTCACTATCTGTCAACCAATGCCGGCCCTTGGCAGGTACCACAGCATCCTGGTTACCAGGCTCAACACAGGGGATGGGGACCTTTGTGTAGAAGGTGGGATCACACTTGCTTGCAGTGGCGCCATCATTGGTTGAATACATAATAGGCGCAGATGGCTCAACAGTGGCTGCCAATGGCTTGTAGGTGGTGTCAAAGACGCAGGGGCAGGAAGTAGCAACTCTTGGATCAAGAGTGTGGGGCCAGGTGACAACTGGGTAAATAATGGAGGTGTAAGTAACCTCATTATTCCTGGTGACCCTGGTGTAGGAGACTTTTGTGGCAGGCCTTGAGAGTGGCTTCTGCCTGGGATTCAAGCTTGTAGTTCTGGCTTGGGATGCAGGAGGTGGTTGGCTGGGGCTGACACCTTGGGAGGCCTGTGTATTGGCATAACTCCCCTTGAGTTGGATTCTGGGTCTGTTCTTGGACCCTCTGGGACGCCCTTGTGGACAGGCTGCCCTGCAGGCTGGTGCAGGACCAGGTTGGGAATGCAATTGACAGTCCATAAAAATAAAATAAAAATATATATTAGATTAAATATGTATTTATTTGGAGTTATTGGTTTAGTTGTGGGTAGTTTTTTCCTCTTGATTTAGCCTTGAATAGTAGCAGAGTTTCTATATTGGTGATTTGAAGTGAATAATATTGTATACTTTCTGAGTTTGGATGATTTTAAAGTTTAATCACTTTTTATGTCTAAACATGGTTGTTGAGATTGAATTTTTCATTTGATTTTAGTTGTGGTGGAGCTTCTTGATTCAGGTTGGTGTTTCCTAGTGTGCTTACTATACATTAAATTTGGATTCCAGTTCCCGCAATTAATATCTGAGTTTACTAGTGCCACTCAAAAGTGATTTGAAATTTGGTTCTTGGATTTGACAATCCTGCAATTTCAAAAAACATAGTAAACTTAATGAAAATGGTTGATGGATTTGATCACTTCAAATCTGATTCCATTTAATTCATTTGTCCATTGGAAATATGCAGTTTGGCTTGAACTTTGCAAAGTGTCTATGAGTTCCTGCATTTTCAAATATTCAAATAAATACTCAAAAAAATCAATTTAATTAAAAAAGACCATCCCGCAAAAGTGATTCAAATTTTGGACCAAGGATTTGACAATCCCGCATTTTTACGTTCAGGTTCTGAATTTACAGTATACTTTTACACTTCAATCATTTTCATTTTTTATTTTGAAAATTGCCCCAATTTTGAACTTTTCTGATGAAAATGTTCACTCTTATATGTCTCTCAAGCCTACCACTAATACCACCCCAAGGCCCCTAAGAGCATGGCTGCTCCTGCCCAAGCAATAAAGCCCAAGGCTACCCTCTCCAAGCAGCCTCTCAAAGAAACAACGCCTGCCAAGACCCCCACACCCTCCCCTGAGCCTGAGGCTGATAGCCCCACCCCTCCCCACTCTCCCTTTGTCTAATCTCACTCTGATCCCCAGGAGAAGCACTTCCACTTTAATGATGAAGATGAGAATGAAAGAAAACTCTGAAAACAACTCTGATGACCATAGTTCAGCAGCCTCAGAGGAGGAGTCCATCCTAGAGTGTGACTTAAATGCAGTTGCTAATATCTGCAATGACAATGGGCAATTCAAAGTTTTGGCTGTTTTTCCTGACTCTTTCCCTATTATGACCAAGAAGGGGGTGCTGGCTTTGTCAAGGACGACTTCTGTTTTACCTGCAATGATCAGGAAAAAACATGACACACCTGTGAATTTCTGTGGCCCACCTTTGGCCCTGGATCAGGATGTATTTCCCAGACCATCAAAAAAGTGGCCTGCGTGCAGGCAAAACCCCTCCAAAACCTGGAGGACTTGGCCCACACAGTGGATGAACACTTTGTGTTGGCTTCCCCAGCTAAAGTTCCCATTTCTCCTTTGGAGTCCCCTCCAACTGCAGAGGAGACATTAATTCAGCTAGACTATTTGTTGTCCTGGTGTCGCCTGGTTCTGAAACAACTAGCAGGCCAACAGAAAAATGCAGGCTGCATGAATCCAGAAAAGCCTAACCTGCGGCCCAGGGAAATTGGGTATCAAATACTGCAATCAGTGGTGTCCCAGGCTGCCAATTCCTCCGGCCCAGAAATCCCTCGGCCCAAAGTAATTGGGTTCTGGAGCTCTCCGATGGAGACGTCAGAGGAAGGCATTAGGGGAAATGCGCACCCTGAGTCCTTGGAAGGCTCCTAGCCAATTGAGGGACTGAGTTTTACATCCGGGCCTGTGGCTTCTATTTTTCTTGGTCTCAAACCAGGATAAGATTGACCAGTACTCTTTAATAGGCTCCCCTTTAGATTGCACTCCAATAGCCCCTTTCATAACCCCTCCCATCCATCACCCCCCTTTGCATAAAATGGAAGCATGGACCTTCAGGTCCCTTGCTTACCAATTCTAATTGTTGAATAAACTCCTGACTTTGTAAATCTTTTGTATTTTTGAAGTTTTTTTAACAATAAAGGTAATTGTTTCAACACCCGCTGTTCTCCCTGCCTCCTGTTTTCTCTGGTCCACCTGCCCGCCTGCCTGTTGTTTTTTGTTAGGAATTGTTCTGAGTATATTAATCTGGACCATTCCCTGTTATTTACCTATGCACAAGGAAGTTTTAGCAAAAAAAGGGCACCTGCTGAAATCATGTTGTCTCCTTGGTACAAGATGGCTACGTGGATACTGGTGCCTATTTCCCTATTGTTCTGGTCCTCAAACCCTGTCTTTTGGAGCAAACTTTCCTTGATTTCTCAATCTTCTGATTTTATTCCTGTTCTGTTTGTAAATGTAATTGAGCATCTCACTCAGATTCCCACCAAACCAGTATCCTATGGTTTTTTCTCTTGGTTGTCTTCTCATCTTGATTAATTGTTGTCCCCTTTAGAATCTGGTACTACTGAGACTCCTTCTTTTGACTTGTACAATCCTTCCCCCTTGCGCCAAATCCCTGAGTTGGATGCAGAGGCCCCATTCACTTGGGATTTCTCTCTGTGGTTACTTACTGGAGCCTTGGTCATGGCTTTGGATGCTTACTTCCCTCACCTTTCACATCTGGTCTCCTTTGGAAGGCCTCTTTGAGAGGCTATCCCAGTCTTGCACTAGATGACATCCTGGTGGTTGGTCCCATCAGGATGGGAGCCTGACTTTGTTAGTCTAGCCCCCCTCTCTTACATAATTGGTAATCCAATTAATTTATCTTTTGAAGCCTTTTGCAACTGGTTGCGCTCCCTTGTGCTTGCTCTGATTTGTGCCATTGTGGATTCCCTGATCTCTGGGTCCCTAACCGTCCTGGCCACTACTTCCCTTCTGTCCACCTTGAAGAAGTGGGCCTCAGAACGCACTAGGAGTGCATCCACAGCTTCATCTGTTGCCTCTGCCATCAATGTAAAGTTGGTGAGTCCTGCACCTCCCCACCCACAGCAGCTTTCATGGAAAAAGTCCTCAACGCTTTGGGTGAGCTCCAGCTGCAACTATCAGCAGATCTTTTCCCCTCAGATATTCCCATCACAGATGCTCAATGCTCAGTTGCTCTCCTGGATGCCTTAGATGAAGACGTGCGTCTTTGGGTAAGGACCCTCTTACGCCAGAGTCAGGAAGTTGGGGATTCTTCCTCCCTTCTTACTTTGGTGGCTGCAGCAGTAGCATCCCCGGGATCCAAGTCTACCACTATCTTTAAGATGCTCCAATCAAAAGGGTTGGTCCCAGACCTGGCGTCTCACATTGAGGCTTTTGCTGTGAAATCAGCTTCCTTTGGTCTCCCTGTAGAGGTAGAAGTTGCTATGTTACGCCACTCATTGGATCCTGCTTCATCCTCAAAAGGGGCTTGGGATCCCGCTCCTGGCTTCTTGGAAAAAGCATTTGGTCTTGCTTTTTGCCTGAGCGCCCTCCCTGCCTACACCCCCAAGCAAGGCATCATGGTCTCCTTTCCCGTGGTCAAGAACCCCCCTGTCAAAGCCCCTCAGAAACCGCCCAAGCCCCAGGGTGGGATAAGTGTCTTGTGTCTTAATTGGCCCACCACTTCTGGGTCAGTCCCTGAATTTGCAGTGTCTGCCAACATCCCTGATGTCACCTCAGGAGAGCCTTCTGGCTCTATCTTGAGTATGCAGAATAAAGAGGATTTGTGATATTTCCTTTTAAATGCAACCTTCTATACTTGCACCAGAAAGGCCAAAGTCACTGTATTAATAACACTGGTGCAGCGGGTAAATTCATGAACTGCACCTTAGCAAGATCTATGGACCTCACCTGCCTTGGCCCCAAAGAATTTTTGGGAGCAAGTAAGGTACCAGTAACAGCATATTCTGTTTCTAAACCCCTTAGTTACTGTAATGGTAGCCATGTGTTTGTTAGCAGATTCTCAACCGTGGATGATTGGCTATTTCCTGTCATCCTTGGAGTGGGTTGGTGGCGCCAGCATCAGGTTCACATTGACAGACCTGCAAATGAGCTCCATTTCTCCTTGGATGATTCCACTGGTGTTCTGTCCTTGCTAAAACCTGGAGTAGAGCCCCCTAAGAGTTACTTGTCCTTAAAAGCTTCTCTGGAGGTACCATCCCCAGTGTTGATCCCAGGAATCCTGGCACCATACTGAGATGCTTTTGATCTGTCCCTTGCTACTACACTCCCCCAACACACTCATCATGATGTGACCTTTTGGACTACTGTAGACCTGGTGAAGATTGATGCACCCATGTACCTACTCAGTGAGCAGGAGGACAAAGCATTAGGTGTCTGGATGGACTACATGCTGGTCAAAGGGTGGATAGTAAAGAAGCCTTTGTCTGTGAGTTTACCAGTAGTGTTTGAAGAAAAATCAGACGGAACCCTGCGTCCTTGTGTGGATTACACTCTCTTGAACAATATGACTGTTCCAGATTGTTATCCCCTTCCTCTAGAAGCCTCTATTGCCCAATCCATTGCCAAGTCTAGGGCTTTTTCCAAGCTAGACCTTGTCAACACCTTTAATCAAGTTTGGGTGGCAGAAAAAGATGAGTGGCTTACAGCTATCAAAACCTGATGTGGTTGCTTCCAATTCAAAGTAATGCCATTTGGTTTGAAAAACGTGCCTGCCATCTTCCAGCGGGTCATTGAGAAAGCTTTGGGAGACTTGCGCTTCTCTTGTGCAGTTGCATATATTGATAATATTCTGATTCATTCACCAAATGCCAAGACACATGCCCAATATCTGGTTGCTGTGGTGAATACTATCCAAAAAGCAAATCTGTTCATCAAACCCAGCAAGTGTGAGTTTTTCAAATCAGATGTCACTTTCCTGGGGAATTTGGTTCTAAAAGATGGTCATGCGGTGTCTCCTGATAAGGCCCTTGCTTTGCGTGAATGGGCCACCCCACAGAACCAGAGGGAGTTATGATGCTTCTTAGGTACTGTCATATTCCTCAAGAAGTTCTTGCTTGCTATCTTTGAACTGGCAGCCCCTCTTCACCCCTTGTCTGGTAAAAACGCACCTTTTATCTGGACACCCCAGTGTCAGCAGGCGTTTGAGGCTGTCAAAAGGGTCTTTGTGCCTACACCAGTTCTTTGCCATGCCGACACATCCAAGCCATTTATTGTGGCTTGCAATGCTTCCAATATGGCCATTGGGGAAGTTCTCCTTCAGGACCATGATGGGCATGAACTCCCAGTTGCATACTATTCTTGGAAGTTTGCATCCAATGAGCAATCCTGGGCCATCTTTGACAAAGAACTTCAAGATGTGGTGGACTCTATTACCCATTGGCGTCACCATCTCCAAGGAGCCAACCACAAGTATGTAGTACATACAGATCACAAGGCATTATGCTATTTCTGAAAACCCCAGAAGTTGCTCCCTCATCAGGCTAGGGTTATGCAGACCCTCTCAGCTTATAAGTTTAAGTATGAGTTTGTCTCAGGTTCTCTCAACATTCTCCCCAATCTGCTCAGCTGTAACCCATCAATGTTCTCATACAATGCTGAGGACAATCCCCAGATCACTCTCATTCCCACATTTTCAGTTCTGTTGCCCACACTGGGACTTCTGGCCCTATTGGTTCCGGTTCCAGAGTTCCTATTAGTCTTTCTGGGGTCTCTCCTTAATGATGTTGTATCTACCCATTATACATTGCCAGATGATCAGGTGATACTGTCTAAACTTTCCCCAGAACACCGATTATTGGGCCCTTATGTTCTAAAGGAAATGATAGTTTACCAAAATAACAGGGTATGGGTTCCTAAATCCTTGAGGGAACATATCCTGACAGAACATCACAACCCTCTGCTGTTTGGACATCCTGGCTCATCCAAGTTGTTGAACCTGATCCAACGCACCTACATCTGGCCAGGAATCACAAAATAGATTACCCCTTGGATCAAGAAATGTGTAACTTGTGCCCATTTCAAGCCGGATTGCTCAGGAAATAACAGCCTTCTACAACCCCTGCAACAATCACAAGGTCTGTGGTACTCCATTTCAGTAGATTTTGTGGTAAAATTGCCTCCATCAAATGGTTATGATTCCATCATGGTTGTGGTAGATTGCTTTACCAAGTATGCTGTGTTCATTCCTTGTCTCACTACTCTTAACTCCCTGGGGATGGCCAATTTGTTTGTGAAGCACATCTTTACCAACTTCGGGTGGCCTCAGGAGATAATTAGTGACAGAGGTCCTCAGTTCACCTCCAGGTTCTGGGAGGACTTAATGCATATACTGAACATCAAACCATGCCGCTCAACAGCATATCACCCACAATCAGATGGACAGGCAGAAAGAGTTAACCAGACCATGGAGCAGCATTTGAGATGCTATGCAAATGCGGCAATGGACTCTTGGTCAGACAAGTTGCCTGTTGCACAGTTTGCATATAAAAACTCAGTACACTCCTCAACAGGTACCTCCCCCTTTCAGGCAACCCTTGGATTCTCCCTGTCCCTGGTTATTGGTCCCACCTTGCAGGCTCATGTTCCCCCTGCGGCAGACATGGCTGAACACCTCAAGGCCACTCACATCAGGGTACAGAACTCCTTGTCCAAATCCATACAAGCTTACAAAAGGGCGTCTGATAAGAATAGGCGTCCTGCCCCAAACTACCCTGTAGAATCACTTGTTATGCTAGATGCTACCAACATTTGGATGAAATTTCTGGCCCGCAAGTTTGCTCATAAACAGTTAGGTCCATTCAAGGTATTGGAAGACAAGGGTAATGGGGCATGTGTGCTGGACCTCCCACCCTTGTAACGCATTCATACTACTTTCAATGCATGTCGCTTATCCCCCTTTGAAGGACCGCTACCTTCCAACGCAGGTCCTACAGAGGTTGAGGGAATTCCTGAATATGAGGTAGAGGAAATAATAGCCTCCTGTATGGTGAGGAAGTCTCTCCAGTATTGTGTATCATGGAAAGGATACCCAGCATACAACAATAGCTGGGTAAGCTCCAAAGATTGTGCAAATTGTCAAGAGCTGGTATTGGAGTTTCACTGTAAGAATTCTGAATCCCTAGGCCCACCCCATGGTCTATTGGCCTTAAAGATTCCTAAGGCCCACAAAAACTTCTCCCTGGCTGACCATCCCCAAGGAGGCATCCACCCCCAACAAGAAGGAAAGGATAATGTAAAGTTTTGTGGCCCACCTTTGGCCCTGGATTGGGATGTATTTCCCAGACCATCAAAAAAAGTGGCCTGCGTGCAGGCAAAACCCCTCCAAACTTGGAGGACTTGGCCCACACAGTGGATGAACGCTTTGTGTTGGCTTTCCCAGCTGAAGTTCCCATTTCTCCTTTGGAGTCCCCTCCAACTGCAGAGGAGACATTAATTCAGCTTGACTGTTTGTTGTCCTGGTGTTGCCCGGTTCTGAAACAACTAGCAGGCCAACAGAAAAATGCAGGCTGCATGAATCCAGAAAAGCCTAACCTGCGGCCCAGGGAAATTGGGTATCAAATACTGCAATCAGTGGTGTCCCAGGCTGCCAATTCCTCCGGCCCAGAAATCCCTTGGCCCAAAGTAATTGGGTTCTGGAGCTCTCCAATGGAGACGTCAGAGGAAGGCATTAGGGGAAATGCGCACCCTGAGTCCTTGGAAGGCTCCTAGCCAATTGAGGGACTGAGTTTTACATCTGGGCCTGTGGCCCCTATTTTTCTTGGTCTCAAACCAGGATAATATTGGCCAGTACTCTTTAATAGGCTCCCCTTTAGATTGCACTCCAATAGCCCCTTTCATAACCCCTCCCATCCATCACCCCCCTTTGCATAAAATGGAAGCATGGACCTTCAGGTCCCTTGCTTACCAATTCTAATTGTTGAATAAACTCCTGACTTTGTAAATCTTTTGTATTTTTGAAGTTTTTTTAACAATAAAGGTAATTGTTTCAACACCCGCTGTTGTCCCTGCCTCCTGTTTTCTCTGGCCCGCCTCCCCTGCCTGCATGCCTGTTGTTTTTTGTTAGGAATTGTTTCAAGTATATTAATTTGGACCATTTCCTGTTATTTACCTGTGCACCTGGTTTGTGCACAAGGAAGTTTTAGCAAAAAAAGGGCACCTGCTGAAATCATGTTGTCTCCTTGGTACAAGATGTCTATGTGGATACTGGTGCCTATTTCCCTATTGTTCTGGTCCTCAAACCCTGTCTTTTGGAGCAAACTTTCCTTTATTTCTCAATCTTCTGAGTACATTCCTGTTCTGTTTGTAAATTTAATTGAGAATCTCACTCAGATTCCCACCAAACCAGTATCCTATGGTTTGTTCTCTTGGTTGTCTTCTCATCTTGATGAATTGTTGTCCCCTTTAGAATCTGGTACTACTGAGACTCCTTCTTTTGACTTGGACAATCCTTCCCCCTTGTGCCAAATCCCTGAGTCAGATGCAGAGGCCTCTTCCACTTGGGATTGCTCTCTGTGGTTACTTACTGGAGCCTTGGTCATGGCTTTGGATGCTTACTTCCCTCGCCTTTCACATCCGGTCTCCTTTGGGAGGTCCCTTTGAGCGGCTATCCCAGTCTTGCACTGGATGGCATCCTGGTGGTTGGTCCCACCAGGATGGGAGCCTGACTTTGTTAGTCTAGCCCCCCTCTCTTACAACACCATCACTACCACTGTGATAGTCTGGGCTACCCTGCACAATTAACCACAATTGGTTTACCCAAGTCAAGGAGTTCACCATTGAGCATGGCTGTTTGGGCTCTGATATGATACTGTATTATCTCATGTGCTGGTATCTATGCCAAGCCATTTCATTCAACAAAGACTTGACTTCAACTGATCTGGTAACACATGCCCGCCTTTACCTGAATGAGAATCAGAGAGAGGAGGTTAGAGAGAAGATCAAACTCCAACGGTATGTGACTGATCAATGTTTAATTGAGGCCAATATTGGTGTCAGCGCTAGAAATATTGACATGATTTTACTTTCAGAAAACCAAAATACTACCTTTCTTGAAAAGCCCTTTCTGCTGCACAACAATGGGCAAGGCTCACCAAACCACATTTTGTGCTTTTTAACACAAGAGGATCTCATATGTCTCCTAAAGTATGACACCTGGTTTGCTGATGGGACTTTTTCCTCTTACCCAAAGCTATTTTACCAGCTTTGGACCATTCATGGTCAGGTCAATGAATACACTATCCCCTTTGTCTTCTTTCTCCCTAATAAAAGGGAGGGGACTTATATTCACGCCTTGGATATACTTAAGCAAAAACTGGATGAAATTTTGCCCACACTTGATTAAGAGCCAACTGAGAATAGGGGACGCAAGAACCTGAAAAAAACCCATCCCTCAATAAGCCAATATTTAAGAATGGCACAAAGGAGGCCAGAAATATCTTCAATTGCTTTGCTGCTCTGGCCATGGTCAGAAAGAAAGATGTTAATCTTTTATATGGTGCACTTCTCAAGGATAATTACATTATTGAGCACTAAGAAGCATTTGCTTGCTTCATCCAGTACTTTGAGTACTAGTGGGTGGGTGTATTCTAGGGGCATTGACACATCTTCAAGGACAGTGACCTTCATTAACTGAAACCGCTATAAACAGGTTAAAAAAGGTGTCACCAAGACTACCTCATCACTTGAAGGTTGGCACAATCAATTTTCTGCCTGATTAAGGGGGAAAAGCTAATGTTTAATGTGATCATCAACAAGTTGAAGATTCATCATGTTCACAGGGGCCAGCTATACTCCCAATCCATCAAAAGAAAATCTGTTGTATCCAAGCATGTTGTCCAGCAGGTCAAATTTGCAAGTGTTACTAAGGAGGGTTTTGCCTATTACACCAGAGAAGGCTGCCTTACCCATCTCAAAGGCATTGCCACAGCCCTTGGATATAATGTCTAATCTTCTTTATTTACCAATAATTATTTTTCTTACATATGTTTGATATCTAGTTTATTTTTAGTATTTATATGTTAATATAGGGCCAAAATTCAATACAGAAATATCACCGTTTTGGGATATGTTGACTTTGGAGTTTTGCGCGCTATAGTCAGTATTTTTCTGACCCCCCATTTTCATTGCAGGTTTGAAAATATTGAATACTTTGAGTCTATCTGTATGCTTTGTTTGTTACTTTTAATATGGATATATACATGTTTAATATAGAGTCAAACCTTGATACATAAATATCACTATTTTAGAAAGTGTTGAGTTTGGAGCTTTGCCCGCTATAGTCAGTATTTGCTGACCCCCCATTTTCATTGCAGGTTTGAGAATATTGGATACTTTGAGTCTATCTATATTCTTTGTTTGTTACTTTTAATATGCATATATACATGTTTAATACTGTAAATCCAGAACCTGAACGTAAAAATGTAGGATGTTAGGGCCCAGAATGCCCTTGACAATCAGCTGGCCTTCCTAGAGGCAAAACTCCCACAGATTGGGAACCCCTACCAAGTATCTCCCAGAGGAAGAAAACCCCCTTTCAACTAAAAAATAGCCTGGGATTCAAGAGGCACACAAGCCTCAAATCCCTGGCTTTGATTTTATTATTGAATTTGGGCCTCTCAACTATTGGGAAATGGTACATTGGGAGCGCAATTGTTTGATTGCGCAATCAGGTGCTCAATCTCTTAGGAATCTATAAATAACTGTGCACTTTGGCATGCTGCAGTTCAAGAAAGGTTCATGTTATAGCAGCCAATGAGCTATTAGCCCCTTGCCCAAGTACATGAATTCCAGTAAAAATTGTAAGTTCAACTGAAATTGATGCCATCAGTTCTCTGGTGGCACAAAAGGCCACTAAATTATCAGTAAGTATAAGTAGTGAGGAGTAGAAGTCCTCCTCACTGTTGACATCTGAATAAAAAGAGTTTATGCCCAGAAATCATTATCTAATTGCAGGAATTTTCTATTTTTGCATAAATTTAATTATTATCTTTACATCTATTTGGGAATCCACAACACAATATAAACTTGCCTATCCATATCCTCCTGGCTATACTCCTGCCATCACAGTCAATCCACTCCGCGCTCTTGACTTGGAGTATTTTCACCCCATCATCTGGATCTCCTTCCTGCTATGAAGAAGATTCCTAATGCTCCCCCCTACCCAATGCGCCTCCTGCCCAGGACTTCAGCAGGTTGGGGTTTGTCTATATCACAGTATTGAGTCTGGTCAACCAGGTTGTGCCCCATACATGGGAGTTGGTGCCCCCTAGCTACTGCAGTCAACTACCTGGTCCATATTGTGCCTATTGTGTACATGGCCTTCCAGGCCCGGCCTGCCTCCCCTATGGGAGTCCAGCTGGACTCTGGTATGGGCTGTGATAGGGATTGGAAAATCCTTGGTCCAAATTTTGAATCATTTTTGCAGGATAGCCTTTTTTAATTAAATTGAATTATTTGCATTTTAATTTGGATTCTTAAAAATGCAGGGACTCATAGACACATTGCAAAGTTCAAGCCAGACTGCATATTTCCAATGGACGGAATGAAATGACTGGAATCTGATTTGAAGTGTTCAAATCCATCAACCATTTTCATTGAGTTTACTATGTTTTTTGGATCTGCGGGATTGACAAATCCATGAACCAAATTTCAAATCACTTTTGAATGCCACTAGTAAACTCAGATATTAATTGCGGGAACTGGAATCCAAATTGAATGTACAGTAAGCACACTAGGAAACACCAACCCAAATAAAGAAGCTCCACCACAACTAAAATCAAATGAAAAATCCAAGCTCAACAACCATGTTTAGACATGCAATTAAGTGAAATATAAAATTGTCTAAACTGGAAATTATGCAATATTCTGCACTCTAAATCACTAATATAGCAACCATAAACCCATATAATGATTTATGAGCTACTCTCCTGATGACGCAGAAATTTTTCAAAATTTTTTGGCCCCCAGCGTAGCCAAGGGGCCAAATAAACTTCTTTTCAAGGAAGAAGGAGAGGTGGGAAAGATAAACCATCTGTTTACTACACTATGTATTCATGTATTATTATTAAGAATACTTGATTACAGTAGATTTTAAAAACACTAGTAATAAAATAGAATTATATATTACAATCTATCTTATCACATTGTCTTTTCCTTGATGTGTTGATAGTTCATTTTCTGTTGATAATGTGCTTGCGTTTAATTAGATAGTTTCACCTCCAGTTGCCTTGGCAATAGGAAATCAAGTTGCCTCTGCAACCACAGCTGGTCTCAGGGAGGCGACTTGATTTCCTATTGCCAAGGCAACTGGAGGTGAAACTATCTAATTAAACGCAAGCACATTATCAACAGCAAATGAACTATCAACACATCAAGGAAAAGACAACGTGATAAGATAGATTGTAATATATAATTCTATTTTATTATTAGCGTTTTTAAAATCTATTGTAATTAAGCATCTAAATTTTAGCCACCCTAAAATGAAATTTAGGTGCTTTTTAAGAATACATTTGATTCCCAAAATAATTAGCATGAATGCACTCTAGACCATTTGCCTTCCTGTTTGAGATGCCTATAAATTATATTTATTTCAAATTCACCTCAATTATGATTTGAAATTCGGTGCTTGGATTTGACAATCCTGTAATTTCAGATCGGTTACTAGTTTCATGTTGTCTATGATTCATTAAACATACAAGGAATCTCAAATTGTAATTAGAATCCCATATTTCTGATTCATATATCCTGTGTTTGTTTGATGTGGTTTGTCTTTAGTTAGTTGAGTTATCTGCTCAAGGGATTTGAAATTGCCAATTTAAATCAATCAAAAAGGCAAATTAAATGGTTGATTTTATTAATCATTTTATTTTATCTCCGCTGAGTTGACCACAAACGTGATTTGAAATCCGGACCAAGGATTTGACAACCCCGCACTTTTACGTCCAGGTTCTGAATTTACAGTATTGCGTCAAACCTTGATACATAAACATCACTGTTTTTGGGAAGTGTTGACTTTGGAGATTTGCCAGCTATAGTCAGTATCTGCTGACCCCACATCATTATTGCAGGTTTGAGATCCTTGGGCAATTTTGAGTCTAGCCATATGTTTCTGTAGCTTTTGCAATGCCGTTGGGCCTTTGTCAATATTTCAAGTTATCCACCGCGGCTTAGCCAGAAATCTGAGACAGGGGTTCAAGGTGGCGTCTTTCTAGATGGTGTATCCCACTTCAGACCCAAGAGCCAAATTTTGGATCATGATTGAGGTGGATTTAAAATATGATTTATGGGCGTCCCAGACAGGAAGCCAAAGAGTCTAGAGTGGATCTGTGCTAGTTCTTTTGGGAATCATAGCCATTCTCAAACATCACCCAATCCCATTTTAGGGCGGCTAAAATTTAGCTGCTTACTCTTAACCAAATTGGAAAATGCTAATAATAAAGTAGAATTATATATTAAAATCTATTTTATCAAGTTGCCCTTTTCTTGGTGTGGTGATTGTTCATTTGTTGTTGACAATGTGCGTGCATTTAATTGGATAGTTTCACCTCCAGCTGCCTTGGCAATAGGAAACTAAGCTGCCTCCCCGAGGCCAGCTGTGGTTGCGGCGGCGGCTTAATTTCCTATTGCCAAGGCGGCTGGAGGCAAAACAACCTGACTAAATGCACACACATCATCAACAACAAATGAACTGTCACCACAGCAAGTAAAAAGTGGCTTGGTAAAAATAGATTGTAGTATATGGTTCTACTTTGTTATTAGTGATGCTAAAATCAACTGTAATCAAGCATCATTAATAGCAATGCATAAACACATAGTGTAGTAAACTGATGGTTTATCTTTCCCACCTCTCCTTCCTTCCTCAAAATGAAGTTTTTTTGGCCCCTGGCTACGCTGGGGGCCAAAAGGCTTTAAGAAATTTCTGGGCCGTTAGGAGGGTGGCTCATATATCTTTATCTGGGGTTGTGGTTGCTATGCTAGTGGTTTGGAGTGTAGAACATTATATTGTTTCTGGTTTAGACAATTTACATCTCATTTAATCTGGTGTCTAAACATGGCTATTGAGATTGGATTTTTCATGTGATTTTATCCAGAGTGGAGCTTCTTGATTTGGACTGATTTGTCCTAGTTTCTTGCTGTACATTCAATTTGGATTCCAAATCCCGCAATGCTTATTTGCGTTTACTAGTGGCATTTGTTTATGATCTGAAACTTGGTTCTTGGATCTGACAATCCCACAGTTCCAAACTGCACAGTAAACTTAATGAAAAGGGTTGACGGATCTGAACACTTCCAATCTGATCCCAGTCAATTCATTCTGCCTATTGGAAATATGCAGTCCAACTTGAAATTTGCAAAGGGTCTATGAGTTCCTGCATTTTTAAAAATCCAAATAAAAATGCAAGGAATTCAGTTTAATTAAAAAATGCCATCTGACAAACGTGATTTGAAATTTGGACCAAGGATTTGACAATCCACATTTTTACGTTTAGGTTCTGGATTTACAGTAGGATTAAAGTTGGAGTTGTGGTTTAAAAGGGATAAGTTTGGAACTTGGCTTATACACGGTAATAGAAAGGTTGGCCAGGAGCCAAGGATGATGGAGTTATCTGTGGCCAGTGTTGCCATAAATCTACTTATCCGTAAAAAGGATGAAAGCTAAAAAATAAAGTTGCATCAGATAAACATGCTAGGGGACAGATGTGGGTAGATCGACCTTTTTAAGCCTTTCCTAGAATAGCGCTTCCCATGCCCTAAGTTTAAGAGGAATATTTTTTGATGGCTCAAAGGATTTAAAATGCTAAAATTTGAAGTTTTATTAAAAGAAGTTTAGCTGTTAATATCCACATTGAGTTTGGATGTCAGCGTTTAGCTGGTAAGAAGTGTATCTACTGGTCCAAACTTGGTTATCTGATTGAAGACTGAAGAGAAGTGCACATCACGAGTAGGGGTTAAATGGCTGAGAAATTTCCCCTTAAAGCGTCCAAGACTTCTAGGAAGGTATGAAATCCAAGTTCAAAATTAAAGACTTCTTCACTGTCCTTTTCACAACAGCGATATAGAATGTTTGGGTGGGCTTTTCTTAGCTGAGAGATCTGAGTTTGATTCAACAAAGCTTTTATCTCCTTGATGCATGGAGCTTGCCTGATGATTTTGCTGAGAGAGGATATGGTGACAGTAGGGCTATTAAAGCGTTCCAGGAGTCCAAAGGTCCCCTTCCACTGATGCCTGACAACAGATGAGTTAATATCCAGTGAAATTAGCATAGGAAAATGCTCTGAGATCCAGGAAAGAAACCCAGTTTGGATCTTAACTTCGCTTCGTAATATAAATGTAGAGGTTGTAAAGGCCCTTCTAGGTATACATAGTTTCAGATCTTTCACTCTGAGCTCTATTGTTTCTACACCCGCTAGCTTCTCAGGAAGGTCTATAAGGAATCTCTCTTTTGATCTTATTAGTACTTTCTTTGTTGCAGGAAACCCCTCGCTTAGCTTTAAACAGCCTCTTTCTACCTTTATCATCGCTTGCAAGGTATAAAAAATTCCAGATAGCTTTTCTCCTATTGTCGTCTGCCTTTCATCTTCGAAGAAGGTGAAATCAACTTTTAAAGCGCTATAACTGCCGGCGCTTAAGCTGATGACGGTTTTCTTTGATGGATTCACCCTGTATAATGTGTAGTCGGAGTCCTCAAATCGTTCGAACATGTGTAGATCAGTTAGGACAGGAAAGGCCGCATTGATCCCCTCCATTGCGTCCAGCATGAAAAAGACTGCATTTGTGGCAATCGACTTCAGCTTTGGGAAAACTATCGCTTCGTCAGTAGGCAACTCAAATTCTATATCACATAGATAAAGAGAAGTCAGCTGCTGGGAGAACATCGCGAATTCATTGTATTCGAAGTACCCTCTAGTGCCAAAGACAGAAATATGTCTAAGGTAGTTAAGCCCGTTAGCTGATTTCAGCAGGTTAAAAGTTGGTCTGTGGGCGTTTAGTAGTCTTAGGGAGGTAACATTAGGAAATAGATGAAAGTCAGTTTGGAAATCAACCCCATCTTCCTGAGTAGGAGGTAGAACCTGGAGATTGAGTATCTTGCAATTTTTTCCGTACTTCTTTATCAGCCCAGCGTGTTCCGTATCTGCTGGGCTGCTAGATGCAGACATGACCTCAAATAGTCTACTCGAAGCAAGCGAAAACCACGTCTTGTTCAACATGCGCATCTCACATAAATCTGCGACCCCGAGGTAAAAGACAATTTCCTCAATTGCAAGAAGTGGGAGTCTTATTGCCATGACTATCAGAGAAATAAATACGTTTTCTTTGCTTGCTATATACCTTTCCTTAAATCTATCACATTTGGCTGATCAAGTATGTATGGAACCGTTCAAGCCTTGCTGATTAATCTTTATTGCTGAGTTAATTTTCCAACAAACAAGGGGCAGCTTTTTGTGGCTTGATGCTAACGTTTTAATTGGCTTTAAATTTTAAATGCTGCTTTTCAGCATTCTGGTGACGTGTTAGAAAAGTATCAAAAATAGCGAGTAACAGAATGGTTTATTGAAATGGATGGAATGGGTTTAAACCGAGTCACTTGGCTTTTCGGCAGTTTGGATTATCGGTTTCATGCCGGAATCTGGCATAACACTTACCATAGCTGAAGAGCGATCTCAAGTGTGACAAGCAGATGTTGGGCCGAAATCGGGTTATGACGCTGGCTTCAGCTAACTGACACCTTAAATTACCAGCTACTAAGTTTCCATTTGACAAGTGCTGTGGTGTGATGGCTGACAACTGCCATGTTTGATCGGCTAACCCCACAAATTTCAGCTACTACCGTTACAGATCGACCATGTGTACCACATACTAGTATACATATTTCCTTATAACTCCCCATATCGCTTAAGCTACACGAAGCCACCACTTCCCAAAAAGTTAAACGCTATCTTAATTCTTTGGTTTCCATATATTCCTGTCCATCCTGGTTTTCCCCAGATCATCCAAGAAAGCACTAGGGAAAGGGGTATTTTAACAAAAGATCGAAATTCGAACCTGCCTTATCTATTTCACACGCTTTAATAAAGCAACATCGCTCTGCTATTTTTAAACTTTATTAACTCTCTTAAGAGCGGCGGTAAAGGGACCGCAGTCTTGGGGATAATTTTTAATCTACTCAGCACTTGTATTGCCGTATAAGGGACGGTTGATTCCTGTTCCTTTACCACTGGCACTTTTGCTTGCTAGTGTTTCAGCCTCGCATTATCATTCATGGATGTAGAGTGAGGGGTGCACAGATGATGCAATGTGCTTTGTCATGTATGTAATCATAGCCACATTGATATAAAGTGCACATAGCCTACCTATAAGATTACTTGCGGTTCTTACCATGTTAACTAGATTCCCGCAATTTAAAATTAGCCAATAACAAGGTACTCCGGCTGCCAGGTCTATGAATATGGTAAAAACAATGGTTTTGATTTATTTAGACAATATTCGAAACCCGCTTTCATTACCTCTCCGCATAGTTAAATCTATCAAGGCTCAACTGCAACAGTCGACGACTAAACCGTACGTTTCGGGAGGTTTTCGAGATAGTTCTAATCTATCTCGGCGAATCCGGAGTTTCGTTTAAACGTCACTCTGACAACGCTACATCCACTCTGGGCTGCGAAGAGATAACCCTATCGACCTGCTAAAGGTTCCATAGGTTGAAATAAATAGATACATAGGTTTAAATTTAGAAATCTCCCGGATAGATTTTCAAATCACCCGAGTTTCCCTGATAAATCGTATTGATAAATCGTATTGATAAATCGTATTGATAAATCGTATTGATAAATCACCCTTGACTCGGCTAGGCCGTACAAATCGAGGGGCTGATATATATAGCATAACCCGACCAGAACTTATCATGAGACATGGCGTACATGAGAACCAATCGATCAACCAGCAAACTTTTTTGTACCCAGGGATCCGGTCAACTTCCTGTTAACCATGGGGTCAGGATAGGGTTGCCTGGGTCAAGCATAGCCAAATTCAACCTCCAGATCCGGTAAATAATTTTTACCAGATAGCCAAGATGAGCTTGGTTGTGTCAAGTAGTTGAAAGGTACCTCCAGGATTGATCGGCTGGGAAGGGTAATAAATACCCTGGAATATGATTGAATCCTCTTTAATCATAGGGCCAGAATAGGCTTGACGGTGTCAAGTAAAGGCTCGGTGCCTTGGAAATCGGCTAATAACTAGCAAGGTTAATTAATGTATCCCTGGGAGTATTATTAATGAGGATTTAATCACAGGGCCAAATTATACTTGACTGTACCAAGTGTTGCAACTGGACCAATAACAGTTCAGTATTTAGATTGGGGAAGGCAAAGGTCCAAACATAAGGGACAATAATAGGAATACAATATTGTTTATTGGAGAGTATTGGAATTGGTATACCATATTGTCAAGCCACAAGCCCACCAGGGGGTGGCACAGTGGCAGGTTCACCATAAGGTTCAGGCTGGGAATAAATTGAGCAAGGGATCCGTGTGTGAAATTGGCAGCACTCCTGACTAGGAGATAGTGCCCACAATTCAACATCATGATCAGATTGACCCATACCCTTTATCATGCCATGGGCCGGCTCACCAAGCGCCCCTGTGCATCGTGAGATATGTTGGCAGGCGGGAAAGAATCTCAGTTACAACACCCCCTTGCCCCCTGATCATTGTCAGACACCAGAATTGGGACCTGTGGAAGGTCTGGGAAGGTACACACCAAGAGGTTTTGTACGGGGATAGTACAACAGGGGTGCAAGCAATCACAGTAGATCTGTCTGGTGTTCTCTTGGGGGTCTTAAAGTTGATAGGTGTGATTGTCATAGACAGGGGCTACCTTGAAGGGCCCAAGATGGTTGGGTTCAAGTTTGGCAGAGTTAGGGTTGATGGTGTAGACAGGACCACCCACAACATATCTTGCTCTGAGGTGTTTAGTTGCCCCCTGATCTGCCCTTGTCCTATGTCACAGGCCTTGGCACACCACTGGGTTAATGATGGGGTTGCTGTAAGGGGGTTTCCCCAGGACGGTGGGCCGTAGCTTTCCCTTCTTCACTCCAGTTATACTATCATGAGCCCCAAAGGCCAGGGAGCTGGGACTAAAGCCTGCACCCCAGTTGATTCTAGATTGCAAGAAAAGCAAGGCAGTGGGAAGGTGCTCAGTCCAGGCAGTGTTAGGGTGTTCCTGGGAGATTTTGGCAATCAGTTGTACAAGAGAGCCATTTAAGTGTTTGACACAGCTGTTGGCTTGAGGGTGGTACTGGGTAGTGACTATCTGCTTGAGAGATTTTTTGACGTATTATGCCTTCATAACATTGGCTACAAGCTCAGGCCCCTGTCAGTGATAAGCTGTTTAGGGCAGCCCAAGCATGCCATAATTCCCTTGCCAATGAAGCGAGTAATGGTGGTGGCAGTGGGATTGGTGGTCGCCCCATGCCGCTGGCCAGCAGGTGAAGTGATCAATAGTTGTAACGATGCACTTTGTGCCCAGCTTGCCCTCAGGTAGGGGCCCAACAATTTAAAGAGCCCGCTTTTTGGAGGGTTCCCTGGCCTTGGTTGGTAAGACTGACTTGGGCAGAGCGGGTTTAGATTGTTCTTTTCATATAGCACACATGTTTCAGGGAGACCCAGGAGGTCCTGCCCCATGTGGGGCCATCACACCTTAAGCTTCATGATCTTAAAGAGATTACATACTCTGGCGTGGCTAAGATACAGGGGTAATTCTGTATTGTGTCTCCTGGTTGAGTAGTTGGAATTTAGGGCGCCTTCTCACTGGTTGCTGTCCAACAGCAGACGTTGCCAGCATCAGTGGTGAACAGGATCTTGTTGTCCTTCAAGTTTGAAACGGTCACTGGATTGAGCCCATATAACAGGTGAACTCAGGAGGCAGGTAGAGCATGGGCCAATCTGGGTCCAGCCCATCATCCCTGGTGATGGATGCTACATACAGTCTGAAGAGGAATCAGCTGTGGTAAGCTCTTTGCCAGGTTTGTATTCAATGTGCAGCTGATACAGGGACAGATGTTTGACCCATCCTGCCTGGCTTTGGGTCAGGTGTGACTGGGTATTGAAATACTGGAGATACTTATGGTCTGTCAGGACGCGGGTGGGAAGGTGGCACCTTCCAAGTAACATGGCCATCTTTTGACACATTATAAAATTGCTGCTAACTCCTTGTTGTGTATACTGTAAATTCAGAACCTGAATGTAAAAATGCGGGATTGTCAAATCCTTGGTCCAAATTTTGAATCACTTTTGCGGGAAACTCAGCTGAGTGAAAAATAAAATATTTAATAAAATTAACCATTTAATTTGACTTTTTTTGGTTTATTTAAATTGGTAAATTTCAAATCTCTTGAGCAGATAACTCAACTAACAAAAGACAAAACCCAACAAACAAATGCGGGATACATGAATCAGAAATGCAGGATTCTTATGTACAATTTGAGATTTCCTGTATTTCAAAC